>JAOVYX010014801.1:0-30606 GCA_035668315.1 Drosera spatulata | reverse complement strand
TGATGATGCTTAAAGTGTAATTTTATTTAGTATTTATTCTAAACCCGATTAAGTTGAATTGCCTAGCTAGGGACTGTCGGACCCTAGCGGCAGTAATGCTACGTGGTTTTTCTAGAAAAAGATCGAAAAACTTGGGGCGTTACAATATATGATATGTAAATATAAACATTTAATAAATATAAATCAAATAAGATATATAAATCCTTAAAAATATAAAATCATTGATCCGAAAAACTCGTCGAATCGGTCATCAGTCCGGATCTGATAAGTATAGCACTAAGCGATAAGGATTTGTTTGATTGCCAATGTAGGCCACCTCCCACTTCAGATCCAGGTAACAATATGGCGCCATGTCAGACTCATGCTTGGGATTCATTTAATTTTTTTTTCTCTTTTTTCCTAAATAACAACTAAAAAGTATTTCATTGTCAAATTTTACGATTAAAATCTTAAGATTAATCGTAAATTTAGCTACTAAAATTTAAAAAATTAATCATCAATTTTTAAAGACTAAATATTATGTAGTCACTAAATTAGCTACCAAAAAAGTTTGTCATAAATTTTATGATTAATTTTATTTTTAATAATTAAAATTGAATAGTATGTAGTCACTAAATTAGCTACCAAAAAAGTTTGTCATAAATTTTATGATTAATTTTATTTTTAATAATTAAAATTGAATAGCGAGAAAGGTTTTAGTGATTAAGGTTTTTAATCGTTAAATAGTTGCTCTTGCCTTTTTAGCGAAAAAAAAAAAACATTGTGTGACTAATTTTTTTGGTCTCTAAAACTGATTTTTTTTGTTTTTTTTTTGTTTATGGTGTATGAAATGTTCATATATATAAAATGCTTTTCTATTTTCTATTGTAGATAATTACTCAATTAATCACATTCCTCAACAGAACAATAGTAACACTACTTGTTGGGAATCAAGAGACCAATGCACAGCATGAGAATACATAAATAACTTGAAATCAGAATCCATAGCTCAAACAATGCCATTTCAATTGGAATCCCAATTCCCAACGCTCCTAATTTCATAATCAAACAATTTAATCATTGTCTAGACATATCAGTGGCAAATATTTCAATTTTTTACTCCTAAATTGAGAGTGCCGATGATGGTCGGCCAACAAGCAAGCATAGATTTACAATAAGATGCCTGCATGGTTGGCTAAATTTTCTCCACAAGCTAGGTGAACATCTGATGAGCTGCATATGCAGATATGCTTATGGTGATATGCATATTAGATATCTATGTCATCGATATTTTTCTCCATGATTAAACAATGGCATCTTAGAC
Organism: Drosera spatulata; assembly: GCA_035668315.1. Classification (NCBI taxonomy): domain Eukaryota; kingdom Viridiplantae; phylum Streptophyta; class Magnoliopsida; order Caryophyllales; family Droseraceae; genus Drosera; species Drosera spatulata. The sequence continues at coordinate 29,303 of JAOVYX010014801.1, read as the reverse complement.
AATAGAATTCTTATTCATCGTATATGTTAATTTGTCTATGTTGCATTAGACAGCTTAGAGTTTTCTATGTTTGCTTGTAAGCTTGCTGAGAGAAGGCAAGAGTGAGAGATATAATTATACTCTGTTTAGTTCAAAAGCTTATGTTGTTGAGAACACACGTGAGTTGGTGTCTTCACAAATTTCATTAAGTAGATGAAAATCCATTAATTTAGACTTTTTGTTAAACATGTTGCTACATATATATGATCCTTGTTAACACACTTGTGTTACTTGAGCTCAACTTGAGGCGTTGGATTCCTTGCTTATCTATCAAATAATTGATCCATATAACAACTAAATGCTTATTAAGTTTTCCTAGTCAACGGGAGCCATACATATACTACAAGAGTAGGTAACATTGTAACTTTTCTTCAGCATCATAAAGGGCGTAGCATGGCACGTAGATCCTTTGTTTCCGGAGAAATGTTATCAAAATCTTATGCATGTCAGTCCATACACAATTTTTGTTTTCTTCTAGTAACAATTTCTGCGTTATCCATTCTCCCAAGGACTAAATGTCCCACTCCAAGATTAGCATCCAGCTCAACAATGTTAAAGAAGTCCAATATATTTTCTCAAAATAAATATCATAGTTTGATTATAGGTATTTATCAGTATAAATTTTGACTCATATTATGAGTTGATGAAACTTTATTTTTCACAAATGTATCTAAAATATTATTACAACATATATTTCGAGATCTAATTTAATATGATCAAATATCATTTTTTACAAAACATCGTGAAATATTAATAATAGATTAAGTTTAGAACTTTAATCTTTAGCTCATTTAATTTTTTTCAGATATCGTTTAAAATAAGATTGAAATATTTTATTGTGGTGATGTAAAGTCATAATTTAAGTTATGTATTTCAATCGTGTAGCGGTGACGTAATTTTATTGCGTCGTGATGAAAAACAAAACTGTTTTAATTATACCCCTCGCTCCCAATTTGGATGAAACCGTTGGACTATTATATGTTAATGAGAACTTCAATTCGTTCATTTTCACAAAATTCTCATGAAATGATAATGACCATTTATATTATGTACTTTAACCCTAAATATGTAACGTAATAGATACAATGAAAAATGATCCCCTCAAAACAAGTGTTAATAGTGGGAAAATTGAAAATATTGTATTCCCTGCGTCCCAAAGATATTACTCATAATGCAAAGTTCATACATACAAATTAATAAAAAAGTTGAATTACGTATAAAATTATGCGCTTTATCCCATATACCATATGTGAGGCGAGGAAAAGGAAATGAAAATGGTAATGACGTGAGGTAATACGAAATAAAGTGAAGATATTTTGATCATCTTAATTCAAAAAATATCAAATATTATATAATAGTATTGTAATTTTAGTTGGACAAATGAAAATAAAAAATTGTTACTCATTCCAGTTCAAAAGAATTTCAACCCTTCCATACATGGTGCAAAAATCTTTTTGTATTACTAATAGTTCGTGGGACGATCAAATATCGTTTTACGTTAAATTGACATGAAACACTAATGAAATTGGAAGTTGTTTTTCAATCCTTAACCATTGGTATAATTTTCTTATATCATTACAACGATTAACGAACTTTTCAAAATATATGTTGCATATTATAATTATTGAGTAACATAGTGATTTCTAATTGGACGGAGGGAGTAATTGTTTTGAAATAAAAAAATATGTAAATTGGGAATGAAGGAGTATATTTTTCTTGAACGGAAGCAGTATGTATTACTCCTAATGTTTCAAAAATTTTACTATCGTTTTTCTGTATAGGTCCGTCCCACATTGTTTGCAACAATTCGATTTGGAAAGATTTTATGTGGTTAAAAATTAAAAAAGTGAAGAGAAAAATATTATATGGTTGAGAATTAGTATTAAAATAGAAAAAAGATAAATCTAAATTTATAAAATAAAAAAAATACCCCCTTCATCTCATGAAAATTACAACAAATTGACTGTGTGCATATATCGAGCTAAACTTTGATCCGTCTTGTGGGATGATCAAATGATTTTTTCGTAAAATTTTTTGAAACACTAAATAGAGTTCTCTTTGGGTAGGACTAAATGTAGAGTAAAAATGACTAATAATAATTTTTTCTTTTTAGGTAAGTTTATTTTTCATCCTATAATATGGATACTCTGTGATTAGTTCACATATACCTACGAAAACATATCGAGGGTTTAAGGGATTTGTTTTAGAGATTATTATCTCTATCCAACTAAACACTGCCTCTAGCACCTCTCGGTGAAAGTATGAGGTTTTTGGGTTAGAAAGCATGAGGTTTTTGGGCTCCTGATATAATTTCACATGTCACGTGTTAGAAAGCATGAGTTTTTTGGGTTTCCTCTCGGGATCATGTTATAATCTCACACATTCAACATATGGGTAAGTGGCCGAGACTTGACAAGTTATGCTCCGAATTTAGTCATTCTTTAATTCTTATTGCGTAGTATAATGTGAAATAAAATAATTTTATTTTTATATCGTCTAATAATAAAATAAAACTAATCAAAATACATATAAAATAATATCAAAAATAAAATTATTGTAATTTTGATGAAACAAAGAAAGTACTCCCTACGTCCCAATATAATTGCAATATTCACTTTATATATATAAATTTAGATTTACCTCATTCTTCTTTCAACTCTAATTGTCAACCACATAATCTTTCTTTCTCCATCTTTTTTAATTCTTAACCACATAATATTTTATAAATATGAAAACATTACAAATAATTTGGGACGAATCGTTTTGATGAAACGATATAATAATTTTGGGACGGAGACAGTATATGAGATGGAGGGGTATCTAGGACATCATATTTTAGATTTATTTTCTTTTTCTTTCAACTCTAATTCTCAATCGCATAATCTTTCTCTCTTTATTTTTTTAATTCTTAATCACATAATATTTTATAAATATAAAAATATTATAAATAATTTGAAATAAATCTTTTTGATAAAACGATATAATAATTTTGAGACGGAAATAATATATGAGATGGATATCTAGAACAGTTCATTATGCAAAGAAAAAGAATTTTCAAGATCTGAATATTCACGTGGTGTGAGTTCTTACTCCTTTGTTTGGAGTCTTGTTTTTCCCTGGTGCAGATGAATGCACCTCCCAGGATTGGCAGCAACTGGCACACTGGCAATGAGCACCAGTGCTTTGCCTTGCTTGCCTGTCTGTACATACGAATTCGCAATCTCAATGCCCACTCCTTAGCTTTGGCTTGCATCAGATATCATCAGATGCTCTGCACCTATCCTTTTCTTAATACTTTAATCCATCTGCATTTAAGTTTACGACATTTACTGGGTAGGTAGCCAAAGATTTTTTATTTTTTTATCAGTGCCGATGTTTTTTTTTTCCCCCGAAAAGGTACCAAAGATCTTTAATTGTATCGAACACATCCAAAAATTATATGCCTAGAGCGTCCCCAACGACGTTAGGTATATACATAGACATAATCATATATATTTTGATAATAAATTATATAATTTTATTATAATTTATTAATTTTATTTTAACGAAAATATCTATTTGAAAATCAAATTTGTTATTTAAAAATAATAAATAAAACATTATCGTTCATAACGTTCTATGAGTAATTTTTTCCCTAAATAAAACATGGGCCCATAGAGTTTTATGTTTTCTTTTCCTTAAGTAAAGCGCCTGAGTTTTTTCTTTTTTTTTGAAAACATCATAAACAAAAAACTTTAATATCTATCTTTAAACAATCATAACTTTAATATCCATCTTTAATTTGACTCAACTTTAAAAAAAGATCATCTCAATTTTATATACAAAACAAGACCAATCATGAATATGTTTTGATGACATCGAAATGAAGATACAAAAAAAGAGTTATTTTGATATTGTCATAAGATAGGGAAAATTAAGTCGATTATTTTTCATTAGTGAATCGAATTAATTTGAATTACGATTCAAAAATCATGATTATTTAAAAATAGATATTAAAGTTTTGTGTTTATGATTTAAAAAAAAAAAAAAAGAAATTTAAAGAGTATCAACTAGCAGCGCTTTACTAAGGGGGGGAAAAACGTAAGAGGCTACAAGTCCCAGCGCTTTATTACTCTCTCCGTTCCAAAAAAATTGAAACAGTTTTTATAATATTATCTTATTTGAAAATTTTTTTCTATAAATATATCAAAATATCCTTATTATTTAATTTATATCACGTCATCACACTATTTTTTCTTTTTCTTTTTTTTTTCTCACTCCCACTTACACAAATCAAAGGATAAATTAATTTTTATAATAAAAAATGCACATATATAAATTATCGTGTCAGATCAATCATTTATAAACTTATAATTTTTTTGGGATGGAGAAGAGTATTTATTCCATTTAACAAGTTTTTGTTTTCAAATAGCAATTGCGCTCTCCAACGATATATGGTTATAATTTAACAATGCCAATTATGAGTGGTTAAAATTTAGCATAATGCCATTAGGATAGAGCCACATAAATATTTATGGACTTTTTGCCTTTTCTTTCATTTGTTTTTAGTCACCAATCTTCTTTGTTTTGCGTGAATTACATAGTCATTTTTATTATCAAATATAACAAAAAATATAATTAAATCTAATTTTTATATCTCGAAAACACACTCATTAAAGTGAAATAAATTATAGATTTGTAATATTATACATAGAACATGCCAAATACCTAATCCATTGGAAATGCCCTCATTAGTTACTAGCATAGAATCATATAGATATCAGAAGTGGACCGATTGGTTGATGAGACCAATTGAACTGAGTTTCGATGCACTGGTTGGGTCGATATGATTGAAAAAGCTTAATAAGTGAGTTGTGATCACGATGTCGGCTTACAAAACTTTTACTTTCAGATGCGATAACGTGGTCACGTTTTTAATTTTTTTTGGTATAAGAACGTTATAGTAAAACAAAATTCACTTAAAAAAACCAAGTTTCACTTAGGAAACGGGTGTTGGAAAAGGAAATCTCTGTAGCATAGTACCACACTGATTCACTGATGGATAACTGATGAAATTTAAAGTGTACTGCCACGAGTACTATTTTCACTTGATGGTTATTTAAGTTCAAGTATTACTCGTAATAATAGGAGACGGGAATTTTGTGATGAGTATTGGAGCTCTCAGTCTGGTGATCTGATCTCTCCTTAATTTGAGTTTGTCAGTCTGCTATTCTGCAGAGGCTATACAGACACCGATGTACCCCTCCCTGATCCAAAAACAAAAGGAATGAGACGTGTATATCAGTATATGGTTAAGGATTTTGTATGAGCAGCTGCGGTTCCGCGGGTCGGGCCTGGGAAGGAATGGGCCTACATTTAGGTCGAGTTCAATGGCCCGCAAGGCCTGCCGTTGGGGGGCCCGAACGGAGATGTAAGGTTGATGGCCAATAATATGGTGACGAACCTGTTTTGGGATGGAGACTATCAGGGGTCGGGTCGGGCTCCGAAGGAGGCAACTGTTTGTGCGGGTGTGTATTGGTTTGGGGCATACGTGGGCTGGGTTATGGTGGGCTCGGGCTCGGGTGGGAGCTATAATGCAGTTGGTGTTGAATCGGGCTCGGGATATGAATAGCGAATGGAGCATTTAGCAAAAAGAAGTGGGCTGCATTTTAATGTATAGGCTTTAAATGGTATTATGGGTTGGGCCTCAGATTGATTTAAGACTTTCATGTTGAGATGACCGTATTGTATATTAGGGCTTTTGTTGGGCCGACTCAAACAAAGAGTTGGAGTATATGTCAAGTTAAATGGGCTGGATGAATTGAGACCAAGGAGTGTGGGCATTTACCGACAAAACGACAGAGCCAATCTTCTGCTGAATTGTGTCACGGATCCATGAAGAAGGTTCCTTATATCACTGTGCTCTTCTATCACTGTGCTGTTCTTTTATCAGAACTTGATATTAACTTCAATTGTTTTTTGTTTTTTTTTCTTTTATGTGAAAATTTTCAACCGTTAAGGGGTGGTGACGTAGTTGGCTAGCGCGTAGGTCTCATAGCTTGTTGAGTTATCCTGAGGTCGAGAGTTTGAGCCTCTCTCACCCCAACTTCATTTATTTTATTTTCTTTTTAATAATCTTTTTCTTTTGTTGAATGCTGGTGACATAGTTAGTAAAAATCGAAAAAAAAAAAAAAAATATACATCGATTAATTTTAAAGTAATATTCGTGTTTAATACGTAGATAAATCAGATTCATTTAAATAAGGAAAAATCATTGATGCTACAGCAATAGGTAATAACTGTTGCTGCACTGCACTCATTACTATCCGTGAACTGCACTCCAAAAATAAAAAATGATATACTTCATATAAAATCAAGATGCAGTTCACGGAGAGTAGTGTGTGCTGCAGCACCAACGACGTGCCGTTTTAATAATATATGTTTTTTACTAACTATGACCGGTGATACTGATTTATTTTATTTTCCTTTTAATGACCTTTTTTTTTTTGTTGAATGCTGGTGTCTGGTGATACTGATTATTAGACGGACCGAAAGCCTTACAACTTTACCACATTCTGATTGTCCTTTTGGACTACGCATCTTGCCCGATCTACCAATCTGGTCTACAATCTAAGCACAGCCGCACACAACAAATAATAATTTCGAACCAGACTTATCTTTAGTCGAAAATCCTAATATGATATATTATTCACATATATAAATTGTTCTACCTTTTTTTCTATAATCAATGTGAATAACTATTTAACTCTTACATGGTTATAATCCCGTGAAAAGAATGAGGTCGGAATGCAAGGGTAGAGATGTCTTTTTAAAGGAGGAAAAATAATAACAGTTTTTGTCAAAAAAAAAAAAAAAAGCTACTACAATCTTGGATAATTCCTAAAAACACACCCAAAATTTCAAAATTACATTATGCCCACCCAAAACACTGAATATATTCTGTTTGCGTTAAAACCGAATAGGGAGATCTGGGTTTGTGAACCCAGATATTTATGTAATGGAAAGATATTGTTGGGCTCTGGTTCGTACTCGCTCTGCCTACACAACAGAAACAGACAAACCAGTTAGTCGGGTCCGAGGAGTTTTTCTCATGGACCGACTCTGATGTTTAAGTCAGTAGGTTTCAAAGAATTTTCAATAATGACTATAGAGTAGGATCCAAGTGAACTTATTTTTTTTGGGTTGGTGGGGTAGGTATTTATAGTAAATGCTCAACTCCTTTTTGCCTTACACTTGGCATGATCTCATGAGCTTGAAGGCTTCCCATTCACTTCATGCCATTTGTTCCTTTATGATAGGTGCTTGACCTAGTGATGTTGGGCCTTATTTTGGGCCTTTAACCCATTGAATAGTACACTTGCCCTTCGATCCCGGTTTTAAACTGTGTTGAGACCGAGACAATATTCTTCTAGAGCGGGACCCTATGTTGGGCCCCCCGGTCTTTCACTTGAGTACCATGAGGCTTGGATATACTTTTCTTTCGCGGATCGGGATTTTTCGAGGAAGAGGAGCAATTTCTTGCTGAGAAGAAAGCTTAGGAGAAGGGCAAGGCCGCGGAAACTCAGGATAATAAAGTTGGGGGTGGCGACGCTGGCCAGCAGGACCCGAGAGCAAACGATCGAGAGGTCGGTGATGAGGGCGATGGCTGGGGAGAGGTCCGAGGTTTATGATGATGCTGGTAGGTAGAGATTTCCTTTTTAATTTGACAGGGGGCATGTCCCCGGGTACTTTCTGATTGTAATACTTCAGTAAACCATATGAGGGATTTGTCCGTGAGGTTTTTCTTTTCACTTTAGTTGCATTTTGTTTCATTATTTCCTGTCTTTGAATTTTGGTAAATGATCCTTTTATTCATCATGCGATTTATTATCACTTTGACTTTCATTCAGGGACCTTATGCCATCAACCGATTTTCTCCTTTAGGGTTTGGCACGCAAAATAGGCCATTTGTCCTTTAGGTTTTGACTCGGTTTCAATAAATACGTCAGCACGGTCTTAACAGATAATTAGTATCCCGGTCATTTTTCTTTCAGACCCTGCCTAGGTTAGTCCAAGTCATTACTCGGTACTCAGGTCACGATTTTAAGAGCTTAGGGAACCGGCCTATTGTTCAGACCTTTAGTTTTAATCTCGAACTTTTTACTCGGTATCTCCTTTCTTACATTCTCGGATCTCATGACCCCCATTACATAATTATTGATTGATCCTTTGTAAGTAAAAAGTTAGAAAATAAAGGCAAGTAACAAATTGGTTATCAATAAGGCTCGAGATTTCTCATTTCAAGTACAAAAATTTCCTTGAATCTTTTTAGGTATCCCTATTCGGGTATCCTTTCTTAGGTTTTCAGGGATAATATATTCTCAGGTTATCCCCATTGAAGGTTCTTGATAACTCGTGTCCATTAAGTCGGGACAACTTGGATGCCCCCTTTGTCTTCACTGCACTCACCTGGTATGATCCTTTCCACTTGTCTGCCAGCTTTTCATCAGTTTGTCTGACTTCGAACTCGACCTTCCTTAGCACTTGGTCTTCTGATTCGTAAGTCCTAGGCTTCACCTTCTTGTTAAAGTACTAGGCCAGTTTATATTGGTATGCTTGGACATTCAGCATGCCTCAGTCCCGTTTCTCCCCTAGAAAGTCCAACTCTTTCCTTTTCAAATGTGGATTCCTTTCGGCTATAAAACTCATCGTTCTCGGGTTAGGGTGCTCGATTTCAATGGATATAACTGCTTTTACTCCGAAGGCCAAGCTATAGGGTATCTCCCTTGTTGATCTCTTTGGCGTAGTCCAATATGCCCATAGCGTACCGGGGAGTTCCTCCATCCAAAGACCCTTTGCATCCGTCAACCTTCGATACAAGGCCTTTTTGATTTTCTTGTTTACTGTCCCGACTTATCTGTTTGTTTGGGGATATTTTACAGAGGTAAAACGTTGCTTGATCCCATAGTCGGCACAGAATTTTTCAAACTTTTTTCCAGTGAATTGAGTCCCATTGTCAGAGATGAGCCCCTGAGGTAGTCCAATCTGGCACGTAATGGAACTCCAAACAAAGTCGGTTGTGGCTTTTTCGGTTATTTTTTGGACAGGTTCGTCTTTGACGCATTTTATAAAGTACTCCACCATGATGATAACAAACTTTCTCGGACCAATTGCTAGAAGGATCAGCCCGAACATGTCAATCCTTCACTGTTCAAATGGCCAAGAAATCTTGATTGTAGTGAGTTTGGAGGTTGGTTGGTTGATATTGTCCGTCGTTCTCTGACATTGATCGTAACTCTTTACCAAGTAGGTTGCATCAGTTTGCATAGTCAGACAAAAGTATCCTTATCTTAAATATTTCTGCGCGAGTATTCAGGCACCATGGTGGTTCCCAATTACCCCAAAATGATTCTCAGTTAGTATCAACCTTCCCCTTTCTTTGGTTACATACTTTAGAAGGGGAAACGAATAATCCCGCTTATACAAGTCCTCCCCGAGCATCAGGAGCTCAGGAGCCTTTCTCTTGGTTTTACGTGCTATCTGAGGATCATCAGGTAGGGCTCCTATTGAAATATAGCTCCAGATGTTGTCCATCTAAGAGGGCAAGATAGCAACCGGTGCAACTTGGTTCGGAGTTGACGTTCTCAGGGAATGAACAATCTCGACATAGTATCTTTCCCTGCTAGGTCTTTCCCCAGTCTATGTGATTCTGCTCAACCAGCCTGCTATTGTATTTGCCCCTGGGGAAGTTGCTGCACTTGACGCGCGGCAAGTTCCCCAGCTATTGTCTTTGTTGCTTCCCAATAGCTTTCATTCTTTCCTCGACCTCGTAAGCACCATTTATTTGGTCTGCCGCGAGCTTCAAATCGGTGAATATCCACACCCGGTCCGCTCCCAAGTTCTTTACTAGGTTTAGACCGAATATCAAAGCTTCATATTCTACGGATTTATTTGTTGTCTTAAAACTGTGGTCTCTCACATAGGGAAGCTCCCACCCGGTTGGTGTGAGTAGGAGTACCCCGGCCCTAGATCCTTCATCAGTTGAGGAGCCATCAGTGTAAGCCTTCTAAACCGACGCTCTATCTATTTCTACTTTCTCTCCTCAATCCGGAGTAAGACATCTAAGACTTCTTCGAAGGAAGCTGATAGGTAAATGTAAAGCCTCTCACCTATTACCAGTTTGGTGAGTAGGAGGATTTACCTTAGGAAATCTTTGAGTTCGTCAAAGGTCGTTTGGCAATTCGGGGTCCACTCCAGATTAACCGATTCCTCCCTTAGGGTTTTGAAGAAGGGCAGTATCCTCTCCGAGCCTCGAGACAAGAATCTCCCGAGTGTGGCGAGGCAACCGGTAAACCTTTGTACCCCCTTCTTGGTTTGAGGAGGTTTCATGTCTAAAACGGCTTGAACCTTTGGTGGGTTTGCTTTAATTCCTTGACTTGTTATCATGTAACCAAGGAAGTTTTCAGACTCGACCCCAGAAGCATTTTGCTGGGTTAAGACGTATTTTATTGCCCTACAGAACGTCGAAGGTCTTTCCCAGATCTTTAGTGTGTTCCCCTGGTTCCAAAGATTTGGTAGCATGTCATCAATATAGACTTCCATAATGCTTCCCAATGACGGTCCAAAGACATCATTGACTAACCTTTAGTAAGTCGCTCCCCCGTCCTTGAGCCCAAAGGTATAACTCCGTAATAGTAGGTCCCGCTTTTCGTTATGAATTAACCCTTCTCCTTATCTTCAGGGGGCATTTGGATCTAGTTGTACCCCGAGAATGCATCAATGAAAGATAGCAACTTGTATCCCGAGGTGGAGTCAATAAGTTGATCAATATGGGAAAGAGGATAACAGTCCTTTGGACACCCCTAATTTAGGTCAGTTAAATCCACACACATTCATCATTTCCCGTTTGATTTCTTTACCATGACTACATTGGCTAGTTAATCTGGGTACGCAACTTCTCTGATGAAGTCCGTTTTCAATAGCTTCTCAACTTCCTCGGCCATGGTCTTGTTTCTCTTAGGAGTGAAGCTCCTTTTCTTTTGTTTTACAGGCTTTGCTTCAGAATTGACACAAAGTCGGTGCATAGTAATGTCCGGGTCCACACCTGGCATGTCTTCGTGGCCCCATTCGAAGATATCTGAATTTTCCCTTAGAAACTATATGAGCTCTCCCCGATCTGGTTCTTTGAGGGTAGCCCCTATTCGAAAGAACTTTTCTTTCTCCCTATCTTGAAGAGAGATATTGTCGAGCTCCTTCACTGGTTTCGGGCTGTCAGTTTGATTTCGGGGATTAAGGTACAGGGGGAACGGTTCCGGGGCTTGGGAATTCTTTTTCTTCATAATGGTCTCATAACACCCTCGGGACTCCTTTTCATTTTCCTTCATGATCCCCCACACTATGGGGAGTCGAGAACTTCAGGGGATCATTTTCCTTCGGGACTCCTTTTCATTTTCCTTCATTTTCCGTAAGTATGTTTATGTTAACCCATCTCCAGAACACCTTCAATATAATGTGATCAAAGATGTGGTACTTTCCCATACTCCCCTTCTAAACCCGGAAGACGTAAAATCTCGTCGTACAAGTTTATCATCACAGCTTATTTATAATTTTTTTTTAAAAGACAGATGATATGATGATATTATAAATCTAGCCACACCTAAAAAGGACGACATACAGAACCAAACAAGTACGAAAAAACAATATACAATAATTATCACTACAAAATTCACTCAAAAATGCTCCATCTTGTTGGATCCTTTCTACGTTAAATATTATGACGGGTAATCTATTTAAGGCGATTCTTCTCTTTCAATCGCTCTGATACCAAGGTTAAATAATTAAGGATACTTGACGTATTAACCTTTCGTCAAGAATCAAGTAATGAAATAATACGGACCTGTGTGAAGTTATAAGTCCTTTTTATTTCACTGCATAATCGCACGTCTCATGTTCGTCGACGTTATATCATCTCTTCCTCGTCAGTTCACTTGTCTCAATGGGATCGACGAGAATGACGTATGTGAATGAAAAAATCGCACTATTTTCAATATGATGCGTAGTCTTTTGGCAAGGAGTGACATTCCGAATAATTTCTGATCCGAGACGATCAATTGGAGTATTCATAGGAGAAGGATATGGAGGAGTTTAGATGTCAAGTCTAGAACTCTCCATGAAGGTGTATATAAAGGGATGCAAGGCTCATTTGCCAAACCATCCCAAGTCATCTCATTCTTGTAAACTCTAAAAGTTTTGTAAACTCTCAAGTGTTCTCAATACAAGCTTGTTTCAAGTCCAAACTCTCTTGTGTTCTCAAATATCACCTTTCGGGTGACGAGTAGGCTGAGCTCGAGCGAAGGAGTGAGTAGCTTGAGTGCCGTAGGGATAGCGAAATTCTAACCCCGTGACAAGTGAGGACCTAAAAAAAAAGTCACTATTAGTAAGTTATGTCGATTCTATTATAATGATCTTTATTATTTGTTGAGTTTAAACATCTTATACTATGTACGTTTACAAATCTCAAAGGACGTACGTCATTCCTCTAGAGATAAATTGGAGAAGAGAGACCAGAGAGATATGCTTTTCATCACATACTTTTTACGTCCTGTTAGACTTTATAGGATAGTTGGCGTATCAATCTGCCGTTAAGAATCAAGCAGGGGAATAATGCGAACCTTCGTGAAGTTACAAACCTTCTTGATTTCACCACACGATCGTACGTCTCTTGTTCGTCGACGCTATACCGTCTTTTGCTCCTCCATTAACTCATATCATGGTTTTACGTTCACAAATCTCAGAGATTTTTCTAGAAATAAGTTGGAGAAAAGAGAGCAGAAAGATGTTTTTCATCACATTCTTTTTACGTGTGAGATTCTATTAGATTTTATAACAAAAATCAGATTTGATTCCTTACTCAAATCTCAATAATCACTTAGGACAATAATTAGAATTCAAATTACTAATATATCGTTACGTTTTAAATCCCAATAATTTTCAAATAAGAAAATAAAATAAATAGGATAAGATTTATGGGACGACGTAAAATAATAAACGTTAAAAAATTTATAGAATGAAAGAAATAATTCATTATTTATCAAATTCAAGATGTTTGTGACTAAAAATCCTGTTATTTTATACGTACCATTTTGTTTTGGGACCATGAGAAAGACTTTTATCCATGGGGGCCTCATCATAATGATTTGTTAGCACTAAACTCTAAAGTGTAACAAAACACGTAGGTGTTCTTTCACAATTGACTAGAAAAATAATTGGTAGGTGTGCTTTCACCATTAAATATCTTTTTCAACCTTCCTATCAATGGGGTATGCTAAGACAAATGTATGAATTATTATGAAGAACCTATGAGACAGAAAAATTGTTGTAAAATCTCTCTTAGACTGTACACCACATACAGTAACACACAGGCTATTTGAACTCTTCCCTCCTCGATTTGATTGCATATATTTCATCATTCCCATGTACTTAACAGAATCATGTGGTCGTTACATTTTGTTGATTCTCAAATCTCCATAGATGAGTTCTTCCTTTGATCAAGAATTCGAACGAGCAAAACAAAACGTAAAGATAGAGGATTCAATCAAGAGAGTGAGAAGGGAACAAGACAAAGTTTGTTATTGACCTGACCAATAGTTCAAATGATTTACAACACATATATACTCCCTCCGTCGGATTTTTTGGCAAAATATTGCTACTTAAAAAAATAATTAGGGAAATATGATTATGGAGATTTATTTTGGAAAAGTATGGCTGCGTAAATTCGGGGAAGGGCAAACACGACGATGGTGTTTAAATTGAAGAAGACGATGATCGTGATCAATATAGAAAAGCAATTGTTTTTTTCCCCATTTTGTGCTTGAACACGAAGGTCGTGTTTCTTGTGGTAAACATGACAGTCGGCTTTGATCTCTTGTTTGACAGGATCGGAGTAGAATCCTAGTAAAACCTGTAGAATCTCATGAAATCCCATAAAATCGTAGATTTTAAAGTAAAATCTTAAGATTCTACGAATTTTCATATTTAAGCTTAATTTTAATAAAAAAATTTGATTCTAATAGTACATAAACTTCACACTTAATTATTTACAACATGCTATATTTTTGAGTTTTTTAAGACATAAATGAGCCTAACATCAACATTGACTAAATGCTAAATTTGTCTACATAGTTAATTGACATTTAATTTTTCAACATTTACGCATGTTTTTCTATTCGTGTAAGTAATGTAACAAGGTAATTGGATTGTCGAATATAATGCAATACAACACACTATAAAACCATGCTCACAACGCTATTGGTAATTGTAACAATTGTTGTTATGCTCATGGCTTGAATTGAAAATGAAAAATATAGTTAGTTGATTTATGATATAAAATTTGACATGGAATAGAACGAGGACGGATTCAAAGTTATCATACTTTATTCGTTTTCAAACTATGAAATATAAAAATAAATGTATTTTATATTTTTTTTTATAGAACTTTGTTACAATTTTGTTTAGTAAATGTAAAAATAAATGTCCTATGAAATTTTTATAAGTAATAGTCAAATTTGCTGTCTCTATAAATATAAGATTACTTAAAAAAATAATGCAATATATTATGAGAATATAGGGGCTGCAACACACATTCAAAGATTAAAAAGCAAATTTCAAAAAATAATTTTTTCACGTTATTAGATTTTTTAAATTTTAAAAATTAAATCCATGTGAGGGCTGCAGCTTGTTTTGACCAGCCTCACTTCCCCATATATTATTTATACAACCAACATAAAATCTTACAATCCTAGTTTCGATCCTACGATCCGATTCTATCAATCAAAAATTGATCTTAGATAGAATCTCGATATGACCTTGCTTCTATGACGACTCCAACAAAAACAATGTTTAATTGACCATGATTTCACTCAAAACTTTATTTCGAAAAACTTGATTAACATCTCCGTAGCAATCATTTTGGGCACGAGATGTACCATGTCATTCACTTACGGATTGTTATAAAAACATATCAATGCCATTCACGTCCATTATGATGTGCTTAAGTTAACGAAACGATGCACACACATAATTTCGTCAAATATGAGATATAGAAAAGACGAAATATATGCAATATGACGTTTTTGTTATCAATGAGTTTATCTTTCTTAACTTAAGCGGGGCTGGCTAATATCTATATGTAGTTTATCAATTCAGTCAAACTAACCCTTAGATTACCCTTAGGTTCAATGGAGATATAGGTATGATGACAGAAGTTGATGAGTGATATAGATTGGCTCCCAACATGTTGGGGTGGATCCATAGGACCATATCCAAGCCAAATGGATGACTAATGCCAGCCGATCCCTCCCATTCTGTGTGTTTGAGTACTTTCAAATCCCAATACTTAATTTTGGACCCATGTAAGTGCCCATCAATGGGTTGTATCAACTCCTTTGACATGCCTAATAAATGTTGTGCACATGGATCACGGTTCAATTACATTTTATTTTATTTTTTTTGATAAGGGTCAATTACAAGACTTCTAATCCCTCGTGTTTATGTCCTCCTTCTTTAGCCTCTTGAAAAGGTACAATTTTCATTTACTTGGAAAAATTCTCATCTACAAAATCCAAATCACGTTTTTGTTTTGGCGAAAACTTGCCAATGCGGCTTAAAATTGTGAAAAATAAAAATCTTCATAAGGGAAAAAAATCAACAATAAAACATTTTACAAATAAAATAACTTTTTATAGAGAAATCTTGAATATAATATACTGATGAATAAAAAAATAAAAGCCACTTTTTTGTTTTTTTATTTCGTTTCTCCCCTTCAAAAAAACATAAATTAGAAACAATCATTATTTTTTTTTACTATCCAGCAAAACAGAAAAAAAAAAATAACAAAATCATAATCAAACAGATCCTAATTAAACATCACTAATTCATATACATCTTGATGTACAACCATGTTAGTGGATGAAATGATTTGAAATGATTGCAACCTTTATGATAGACTAAAACTGAAAACTGAAAACTCAGTCATTATATAGACTAAAACCCTATTATAAGTCACAAGATCAGCTCTATCTCTGAAACAAGTAATGAATTTAAGCATTATGACTGTGAAGAAAACAAGTATCGAAAGAGCTTTGTTTCTTATGGACTCTTTAGAGAATCAAAGAGTACTATGCTAAGAGAACTTTATCCGTTATAAACTTTTTTCTACGCTGAACCTAGAAATGAATGATGCAGCAATAAAAAAAAAAAAAAATCATCCAGTAGACCAGCTTACGCCGAATTCTATTCTTATCACTGACAAGATCAGCTCTTTCTCTTTAACAAGTCTTGAATTTAAGTTTTATGGATGTAAAGAAAACATCTATCAAAAACTTTTTGTGGCTTATGGACTCTTTAAAGAATCAAATAGTACTTCATGAAAAGATGTAACGTCTTGATCAATCCTCGCTGTCGGAGAGTTACCAAGAATCGTTTTTCAGGCTCAGAATCAACTCCACAGTTATTCTAAAGTGATGGACTAACGAAAAAAAAGATGTATCTTGTTGGTATAGGTAGTACTATCAAATCGTTTAAGTTTTATCTTGAAGTATTACATACACCCTCACTTCAAGAACGCAGCGTCCTCGTTGCGTCTTCAAGCACGACACACAGCTCTAAAATCTTCCTCTGCTAGGCGGCTAACCCAGACCCCATGTCCAATGATCCACTTCACAGTCGCAGGGTTATTTTGATATCATTTTATAACGTCCCGACCAATCCTCGCTACCAAGGAGTTACCACGAATCATTTTTCAGACTTTTTCTCTTAAACAAGTCTTGCATTCAAGCTTTATGGATGTGAAGAAAACATCTATCAAAAACTTTTTGTCCCTTATGGACTCTTTAAAGAATCAAATAGTACTTTATGAAAAGTTGTAACGTCTCGGCTAATCCTCGCCATCGGAGAGTTACCACGAATCGTTTTTCAGGCTCACAACCAACTCCACAGTTATTCTAAAATGATGGGTTATCGAAAAAGAAGGTGCACGTTATTGCTATAGGTAGTACTATCAAACCGTTTAAGTTTTATCAAACCAATTTTTCGAACTAGAATTAGCCCCACAGACCAACATTAGTCCTCTCACTCGCATATTTTTCAGGGGATCATTCATCTCAGCATTACTCCACATTAAGCACACTTAACTGCGAAGTTCTAAAGTGATGGGTTATCGAAAAACAAGGTGTATATTATTGCTATAGATAATACTATCAAACCGTTTAAGTTTTTTCTGGGATATTACAAAAGAACTTTGTCCTTTTTGAACTCTTTCTTCGCCGAACCTAGGAATGAATAATTCAACAACAAAAAATACATTTAGTACGAGCTTTCGCCAAACCCTATTCATATCAGTGACGAGATCAGCTCTTTCTGTGAAACAAGTCATGAATTCAAGCTTTGCGGATGTGAAGAAAACAAATATCGAAAGAGCTTTGTGCCTTTTGGACTCTTTAGAGAATCACAACAACAACAAGATTTAGGATTTAGGAAGGACGAAATGTACACGCTCCTAATTATTCGATAATAAAAAAATATACACGCTCCTATCCCAGCTGAAATAACAAAGAAAATGTTTCCGAATATTCAATAAATGAGCTTACGCCTTGTTTTGAGCCTTGGTTTTATTGTGATTAATCGGATCTCACAATGATATTAATGACCATCAAATGTTGAATATTTTGAGTGTACGACAAAGTGACAACAATAGATCTTGTTCTACTAGTTGACGAGATACACGGCTCAAAAGACGAGTGAATTTCTACCAAACACATGATAGAACAAGTGTATTTTTATCCGTCAAAGAGTTGACAAAGCAAGAAGCAATACAAAGTACAATGAAGAAGACTTAGAAATTCGAATTGAATATAGAAAAGTTAGGACAATTGATAATCGAAGTTGTTGAAAGCTGAATATATAAAGTGAAGCATTTCCATGAGGAGTCAAAACTTGTTCACGTGATTCTTATTCTTTTGGTCTCTATCTTCACATGAGTCTCTTCATTCGTTTGCCCCAATAACATTTTTTTTTCCCTTTTTTCAATTCATTTCGTTGATCTTGCTGGTAGAGAATTGGACTCGAAATTCCACTTTTCCTCTAACAAGAAAAGAGAATAAAAAGATCAGTCACGATGTAAGATTAGAATAACCCCAATTTCACGATCAATAAAACATTTCAACAAATAATATATCTGTGATTGATATCAGCAATTGCGATTTTATCGAGCAACTGCAATAAACCACATAATAAGTGACAAAGACAGAAATCGACTTTGTGATCAAAATGTCGTATCTGTTGCACTAGGGATGACAAAAAATACCTGAAAATCAAAATATCAAACCGAAAAATCGATTTTGGTTAGATTATTTCGATTTTCAGTTATTAGGTTAATTTTGATTTTAATTTCAATTTTGGGTTTCGAAAAAATTTCGATTAAATCGATTAACCGAATTTCTATTTTTTCTTTTTTTCTAAACATTTATTTTTCTTATTTCTCTTACATTGTTATATAGAAGAAAGTGCTTATAATGTAATTTGAATGAATTAACTTTTTATAATCGAATTCGGTATTCTATGTATGAATTAACTTTTATTTCTTAATTTTTAAAAATATTTTTCTACTATATTTTAATAATTTTTTGGTTTTTTTTACTTCTTCATGAAATTCGGAAAAAAAATCGAAAATTGAACCGAAACCGAAAAACCAAATTAAATTCGGTTTAATTTCGATTTTGATGTTTCAAAAATCAAACAGATTTTCGATTAACCGAAACCGGATTTTATCCGGTAAAAAGTCGAATTCTCACCCCTAGATCCGACACCATATCAAGCAATTAATTATTGTTATCAAAAATTCAAACCAATGATAAAAATCTTGTTGGTACCAAATACATTTTAATCCAATGGGCTAAAGGCTCAAAAGAAAATCCAATATCACTAAGCCAATTACATATCAAAAAGAGATAAATGGCACAGAGTGAATGGATGATTAAGCAACTCATGAGATCATGTCAAGTGTGCGATTAAAAGAGTTTGAATATTTTATTATATATACCTATCCCATAAAAAAATGTAACTTTTTTTGATCCAACTCTGGAGTCATTAATTGGGCTCTCCTGAAATCCTACTAACCGAAACATTGGAGCCGGTCCTCAAGGAAAGCTCCTCAGACCCAAGTAATCGGTCTCTTGTTTCCTGGTGTGATTGTAGGCGAAGTGAGCGCGGACCGGAGCCCATCAACAAAATATCACTACATATCTATCAGATTTTCACACAAATAGTTTGACGCTCACCGCAGGGCCGGTTTGATGATTGAAAGGGCTATAACACTAAGAACACGGAAAAGGCCCAGAGTACTAACCAACTCCAACTCGATCTCCCACCTCGACTAACAAATATGACCGAGGTAGTGATAGGTTAGGACAAAGAGGTTCAAGGACCCAAGCACATCAAACTTTGATCACAACAGAGATGCTGGCTATACTCCAAGCCCAAATGGAGAATCAAACTGCTACTTTTATGAGAATAATAACCAATTTCATAAACCGAAGACTACCTCCACAGGACAGGACCTAAAAACTGGAATATTAGCCCGGCCCTGAGAATCTCTTTTTTCGATGCCCCATCTCCCGGAGACCTCCGACATCAACTGAACCGAAACCGGACGTTGGTCGAAGAACAAGACGAGTCAGACCGACATATCGAAGAGGATCTTAGGAGTCTCATCAACTCCAGCATTTTAGGAAGACGGTCTCGGGAATAAGGGTGGAGGGGAAAAGAAGTCCAAAATCCCCCAGGAGAAACCAAAAACCTGGAAAGGAAGGTCGAAGAGGTTTTTTGAATTATGAGAGAGGAAGCCTTGGACTCCAAAGGGACAAAAGAAAATACCGATTTGAGGATGGAGACACCTTTACCGAGAAGATCAATCAAAGGGTGCCCCCGGAAAGATTCAAGTTGTCTACCTACTAACCTTATGATGGGATCGAGGATCCCATCGATCATGTACAGACCTTTTGGACCTTTATGAACTTAAGCGGGGTACAAGATGCAATCATTTTTAAATCTTTTTCGACTACCCTAAGAAGACCTTCACAAGTTTGGTTCAATTCACTACGTACGGGTTTCATTTCCTCTTTCGAAGAACTAGCTACGGCTTTCACGAAGCAATACATCAACAACAGAAGGGTCCAGATGACCTCGAAACACCTCTACGAGGTAAAGAAAAGACCAGGGGAAAGTTTGAGTACCTATATGTAAAGGTTTAACTCGAAAGTGGTGCAAGTCGAATTTTGTTGAGGAAACTGACATTTACAATGCGTTGATTCAAGGGCTTGAGATCAAAATTTGGGTTACCTTAGTCGTAAGTTTCCATAGAAATACACCTCTTATGACAAAAGTCAACGAGCATGTGGCAACTGAAGCAATAATGACAACCCAAAATTGGTTTAGAGAGACCCTAAGGGAAACCCTAAGGGAACGAAATCGAGACGACTCCCGGTCTCGTGGTGAAGATGATTCCCGACCTCGGGATGAAAAAGGAAACCGGGGGGACCCCTCTTGGGGTGAGAAGAAAAGGAGGAGTCCAAGAAGAAGGATGCCGCGTACACATGGCATGGTTCGTTGAATACTTTAAGAAGAGAGATATTGTTCACAGTCCGAACGAAAAAACATGTTGATAAAGGAGCCTAAGAAACAACGCTTCAGCTGAAACAAACGAGACACTATAAAGTATTGTCTCTATTATCAAGATCACAGACAAGATATCGAACAGTGCAAGCATCTCCCGGATGTCATCGAAGAGCTAATAAGGAAGGGAGTCCTTAAAAGGTTTGTGGCTGATCGGGATCCTTCAAAGGATCAGTCTCCCCAAAGACCTAGGGAAAGGACTCCTACCTCGCTAAGACGAGCTGGGGGTGCGAAACAGTGCCCGAGAATCGTTAGGATATCCGAAGGACTGATGCTGCTCAAGTACAGTGACAATCTTAGGATCATCGAACTAAGTATCTCGGATGAGCTTAGGAAGAAAGGAAAGAGAGCCCGGGATAATCAACAAGTCGAGGTTGATCCCGAGGATGGAGCAGGAATAACCTTCCCTCATGATGATGAGCTGATCTTAACTATTGATGTCGGAGAGTTCGATATAGAATGGGTCTTGGTTAACAGCGAGTCGTCTGCAGACGTGCTATACTACACAGCGTATAAGAAAATGGGAATGATTGACAAGGACCTAAAACCTTTCAAAACCCCATTGGTCGGATTCACTGGAGGGTTACCCGAAAAGGTATGTCACCTTACTAGTGGTAGTCGATGATGAGACCACCAAAAGGAGCTCCTCCAGAATGGCCGACTTCTTTATGGTGGATCTTTCATCTACTTATAATGGGATAATCGGGAGACCCACTTTGATTGGATTAAAGACGGTGATCTCACCAAGCTACCTAACCCTAAAGTCCCAAACTCCCCATGGCGAGGTGGCCATGAAGAAAAGCCAAAAAGAGTCCAGAAGGTGTTGCGAGACCATCATGGAGAAAAAGGTTTCCTGGACCCAGAAGGCCTTCCTCCTACGCCTCAATCCGTAACATCAAACTGAAAGCCCGAAACCGATGGAGGATCTTGACAATGTCCCATTACAAGTTGAGGAAAAGGATAAGTTCTTCTGGATCGGGACCTCTTTTAAAGAACCTGATCGAGTAAAACTCATACGGTTTCTGAGGGAGGACTCTGACATTTTTGCTTGGGGACACGAAGACATGCCCGGGGTAGACTCAAGTGTCATCGTCTATCGACTTTACATCGACCCAGACATAAAACTAAATAAACAGAAGAAAAGAAGCTTCGTCCCGGAGAGAAACAAAGCAATTGCTGAAGAAGTCGAGAAGTTACTAAGGGTGGGCCTCATAGGGAAGTTGTATACACAGATTGGTCGGCAAACGTGATCATGGTAAAGAAAGAAAATGGGAAATGATAGATGTGTGTAGACTTCACTGATCTAAACCCGACGTGCCCAAAGGATTGCTACCCTCTACCTCGGATTGATCAACTCATTGACTCCATCTCGGGGTAAAAAAATGCTATCATTCATGGATGCATTCTCGGTTATAATCAGATTCAAATGATCCTCGAACATGAAGAAAAGAAATCCCTCATTACAACAGACGGGACCTACTATTACAAAGTTATGTCCTTCGGGCTTAAAAATACGGGAGCAACCTATCAAAGATTGAGCAATAAGGCTTTTGGTCCTCTATTAGGAACCATCATGGAAGTCTATATTGATGATATGATAACCAATTCGATGGAATTGGAAGAACATACCAAAGATTTGGGAAAGACCTTTGGAATCCTAGATGCTATAAGATACGACTCAACCTGACCAAATAAGAGTTTGGGGTCGGATCAGGAAAGTTTCAGGGATACATGATCACAAGTCGGGGGGTAGATGTAAACCCGACAAAGGTGCAAGGTGTCCTCGACATGAAACCCCCACAAACCAAAGAAAGAAATCCAAAGGCTTATCGATTATCTCGTCGCACTCGGAAAATTCTTCTCTCGATTATCAGAGAGGGTACTGTCCTTTTTTAGAGCTCTAAGGGGAGCATCAAACAACCTGAAATGAACAATGGATTGCCAAAAGGTCTTTGACGAGCTCAAAAATTTCCTAAAACAAATTCCCCATCTCATTAAATCAGTAACTAGTGCATACTAGTTAAACACTCTACTGTCTTATATCGAAAAACTTTTAAAACAATCTATTCATCCCCCTCAAGATTGTACCCCTGGGAATTACAATGGGAATGACATGCAAAACGTCACGTAGATGGTACAGGATTCGAGACACCAATGAGCGACGGACGCATGATGACCAATCAATCATGCACATGGAGGAGTCCAATCATCCCCTCGTTACGATCAACTCCAAATGCTAAGGCGAGCCTTCGGACGCTCGGGGGACAAGCTTGGGAACAGGGTAAATTGAAAACCATGCTGAAAAAGGTCCTGGTCATGAAGAACCTTCACGACTGGGACCAAGGGGCAAGTATTGATACCAAAAACATGTTAATCCAATGAGTTAAAGGTCCAAAAGAAAGCTCAATATCACCACGTCACTTACCTATGAAAAAGGGGACAAATGACACAAAATGAATTGATGACTCAACAGCTCATAAGATCATGTCAAGTGTGTAGCTAAGGAATGACGAATATTTTATTATAAATATTTATTTCATCAAGCAAAAAAGATAACTTTTCTGGATCCAATTCATTAATTGGGTTCTCACAAAACTCTATTGACTTAAACATTGGAGACGTTCCCTGAGAAAAACGGACTCGATTAAGTGATCTATTGTTTGTTGATGTGATTGCAGGCGAAGTGAGCATGGACCAGAACCCATCAACAAAATACTAACACATAAATATCTGTACTCATAAATTCAGATCCTCTATCCCATTTTCGCACAAACAAACCCCATTGTAGATTTTAACAGACATTTTTTGTTGCACCTATCTAGGCACGTCAACTATACCCATTCTTTCTCCGTAAACAATATCAATCTTAATTAACTCCTAAACGGGTCTAGTCTGAATGCATAGAAAAGGATGATACCCCTAAAACAACGCTAAGCAATGATTAACATATTGTGATATGCAATAATGCCATCTAAGATTCTGCCATGAATCCAAATGCAACTTTTTCTATAGTCATAGGCCCACAAAACATGCACTGCGTTACGCAGTATACATATACAAATATACTCCACTTTTCTTTTGTATTTTTGTCCCCCACTTTGGGAGAAAAATGAGCTCATTTAAGTCATAATTCTTCCAATCAACCTTGAGTCATAGTAACACCGAAATTCACTATAGCGTTTGGAGTTGTGTATAGTACAAAGAAAGAAAGACTTTACTGTCCTTATATGCCAATACTGTTGCGTGCAAGTACTACATCGGAATTTATTTTAAATTTTAAAAATTTGTGTCATGATATATGAATAAATAATTAAAATTTAATAATTAAGATCAAAACAAAAGAAAATGAAAGATCAAGTTTAAAGTATCCAATCTTTCATTTTTAATTAAATACATACATGTATAGTAACATAAGTCCGTTTTTTCATTTTAATTACTCCCTTCGTTTCAAAATGATTACAACGACAAGTACTTCAAAATATTTCGTTTTTATTCTTAACGATATCAGAAACATTTTAAATTGATTCAGGATTAAAGTTCATAACTTAATCTATCATTAGTGTTTCACAACCTTTTTATAAAAAACGATATTTGATCGTACTAAATTAGATCTTAAATTATGTATCATTATAATCATTTTGGAACGGAGGTAATAACATCCTAGATGATATGATCAAAATATTACTCCTTCATCCCATAATATAAATAACACTTGTTTTTTTAGTCATCCCAAAATATATACTACATTATCATATTTAGAGCATTCGTAATTTTACTAGCTAAATATTTTGTAGTATGACAATGAATAATATAAATTTGTTATAATTTTACTAGCTACATTATCCAACATTGTTATGTTGT
This sequence comes from Drosera spatulata, assembly GCA_035668315.1. NCBI lineage: Eukaryota > Viridiplantae > Streptophyta > Magnoliopsida > Caryophyllales > Droseraceae > Drosera > Drosera spatulata. Next base: position 4,697 of record JAOVYX010014801.1, on the reverse strand, counting down.
TTTTTTTTTTGTTTTACAATGTTGTTTGATCAATGGATATGATATTGCCACATCTTAGTTTTTTATTTTTGTTTTTGTTCTTTTTTGTATGCTTGCTTTTTTCTCTTATAATGTTAGGTTGTCATAAAATGTTTTTTATTATTTTGATTGTCAAATATAACATAACAAATAGCAATTGTCAAAAGCTTGCAAAGAAAATTTGATGCATTTCAGCGACAATTGGTATATTAGCCGTATAGTATGCCATTTGGCATATCCATTGAAGATGTTTTAGTAATCATTTCACATGAAAAATTATCAAAATAATCAATATCTATTATATTATATCCATTATTTTTTTCATAATTATTATAATAAAATCTATTTCTTATTTTTTTTTCATTACAAAAAATATTATTTTTTCATCAAATTACATAAAAATTGAACATGAATTTGAACACAAAATAAATCCATGTTAAATCAAACCATTTTTCATATTATAAGATAGAAAAAAATACTATTTGTCTCCATTAAAAAAGAATATTACCATTCGTATTGGATTCGTCCATATTGATTGACACTTATTCTAAACATGTTACGTGTTTATGAGCTTTGACCTGTTTGCGTTGTGTAGTTTCTTGTGAGCAAGCAGATTTCCGTTCAGGTACATTCTGCGATGAGCGGTATAGAGGTGAACCGATAGACAGCTGAGTCGATCTATGCAAAGTGTTCAAACAACTTCGGTTTCCTTCCCTTTGTATCTTTTACCTCAGAGTTCTACGATGGCTGAAGATTATCTCGAGTAGATGGCTTATTACTACTATAAACAAACTTTTGTCTGGGTATCAATATTATCAATGTAAATAATGAATCAACAAATCATACAGATTTCTGCTGTGTGTTAAGGACGATGTCGAGTATATTCTTACGGTTGATGAGAACATTAAAAAAAGATGAAGAGAGTATTTTGACAAATTCTTTAATTACACAAGGGAAGTGCCCCTAAATAAAATAAGTGAAAATGTAGATGTGATGATGAAATGATGTTACTTTCGTTGCATTGGGACAAAGAAAGTTAAGGAGGTTTTAAAGCAGATGAGTTACAGAAAATCTATGGTTCCAGATAAAATCCCGATCGAAGCTTGGAAATATTTTGGGATAGAAGGAGTTAATTGGTTGACAAAACTCTTTAATAGAATTTCGATAGATAAGAATATGCCTAATGAGTGGAGAAAGAGTACTTTGATTCCCATATACAAAAGTAAAGGAGATGTTCAAAACTGCTCCAAAGGAATCAAATTATGAGTTACAGTATGAAGTTATGGGAGAAAGTGATAGAGAAAAGGTTAAGAAAAGTTATAGGAGCGACTGAGAATCAGTTTGGTTTCATGCCTGATAGGTCAACCATGAAAGGTATTTATCTTTTACGATGTGTAATGAAACATTTTAGGATAGAGAAGAAGAATTTACATATGATTTTTGTCGACCTGAAAAAGACGTATGATTCTGTTTCAAGAGAAGTGATTTAAAAAACTTTAGAAAAGAAGGGAGTGACGAGTAGGTATATCGAGATTGTGAAAGACATGTCTGAAGAAGCTGCTACATGTGTGCGAAACCTATGTTGGTGAAACGATTGCTTTTCCTATTAAAGTGGGTTTATATCAAGGATCATCTTTGAGCCCATACCTTTTCGTCTTACTAATAGATGATCTCACTAGACATATACAAGATGAAGTATTATGGTGTTTATTTTTCGCTGATGACATTGCTCTGGTGGACGATACGAAAGAAGGGGTGAATGAAAAACTTGAGATTTGGAGGGAGGCGTTGGAAAGTAAGGGGTTAAGGATCAGTAGAACCAAAACAGAATATATGAAATGTGTCTTTAATGAGAGTAGTCAAAAAAAATAGTGAGAAAGTAGTCAAAAAAATAGTGAGAATGTATTATTGGGAATAGAGTTTCTTCCTAAAACGAATTCCTTCAAATATTTAGGTTCGATGCTACAAAATAAGGGAGAAATTGATGCAGATATTGATCATAGGATTAAAACAGAATGACTGAAATAGATGGACGTTTTAGGGCTGCTATGTGATCCTAAAATACCTACCAAGATAAAAGAAAAGTTTTACAAGACAGGTATTCGACCAACGATGCTGTATGTATCAGAATATTGGACAATTAAATGACAGCATGAGTGTGAACGAGATGAAAATGTTAAGATGGATGTGTGGATATACAAGAATAGATAGGATACGAAATGAAATTATCAAATAGAAAGTGGCTGTGCCTCCAGTAGAAGATAAAATGAGGGATTCACGACTAAGATGGTATGATCATGTGAAACGCAGACTAGTCACAATTTCTATTAGGAGATGTGAAGTTTAGGAGTTAGCACATGTCAAAAGAGGACGAGGGAGACTTAAAAAGAGCATGAGATATACCTTAAAGTATGATATGACCTATCATAATCTTACAGAAGATAATGCACATGACAGATTAGAATGACGCCGTCGTATTCACGTAACCGACCTCACTTGATGGAATAAAGGCTTAATTTGTTGTTGTTGTTGATGCATATAAAATCGATATAACATAAAATAAAAAAATTTAATACAGAAACAGTAATGTCACAAAAAATTAAATTATAAGTATTACAATCTTAAATATTCAAATTTGTTTAAAATATATAATTCTTAGGCAAACCTTACTATATTCCTTCTATTTTATAACAAGCCTTACTAATTTAAAACATATACTCTCTCCGTTCCATATTAATCGCAACGTTTTTTTTATGAGTCTCAAAAAAATTATAATCTTTTCTCTCTTTTGATAACCTTTTAACATAAAAAAAATATCAAATTAACTAGCTTCTTCAAGCTATCCCATACTATGAATATATGGTTGCCCCAAATATAATACATTCATTATCTTCTCTAATAAATATTATAATAAATTTCACTATCATAAAAAAATTATTTTTTTTTATCAAAATCCACATAAATTTGACATTCGTATACATTTACATATTAAATCAAAATATTTCAATATTTAGATATTAAATATATATTCAGATACTTTTTATTACATGCAGGCGTCCAAATTCTTACGAAGGTGGTCACTCCACTGGAAACTTACCAGCATAGCCGCGTCGGTGAACAATACATAGACATATATCCATCTATCCAATTCCATCCCTACTTCACAGATCTGAACACATTCACATCTCTACTCATTCACACAAACAATTACTCCACGGATCGATCAGTCATTTTGTGTGTACAAATTGTAACTCCAATTCATCATTTCATCTCCATTAAATTCCCTTGTTCTTCCTCACTCTTCACTTCCCAATCAATTTCCCCATTTTCTTCCACATTTTCTCCATTCAAATACTCTGATTTGTCAGATTCATCAACTGGGTTTGGTTCAGCTGAGACAGAACCCAACTGGGTCAGATGCAAAGTTTTGATTTTTGGGATTTGATGTGAGAAATTTGTGGGTTTTGATTTGTGGGGGAGATCGAGATTGGTGTTGGGTGACATTAAATGTGGGATTTTTTTTTGACCCCATGCTAGGAAATTTTTGGGGTGGTTCATCAAAGGCCGTAGCTTTGTCGTCAATTTGTTGATTCTGATTTGAAACAAGATTGTGATTATGATGTTAAAGGTGGCAGTGTGTTCACCATATACTGCATCCTCATTGGCTTGCCGTTTCTCTCCCTAGAATTGGATTTGTGTGGGTGAAGAGGACAAATTCTGGCAGCTGGGATTTGGAGAAGCATGAGGTCTTTCCTCATAATCTGCTGATTTTCTGGGTTTCATTTACTCATCTTGGTTAGATATACTTTCTTCAGGTAATATACCTCATTTCTTCATCTGGGTTGGTCCAATCTTGCTTCAATTTTTGTGGGCTTTGATTTGTTTTTGGTTTTGATATTGAGGAATCAGGTGGGTCTAAATCTGATTATACTATTGTTGATTGCTGTTTTTGTTGAACTAGTAGCAGTATCATTTTTTTCTATTGTGAAATTCCAATGGGACACTGCACAACTTTTGTGGTTCTTGTTCAGTGAGTGAAGTGAGTTTGATTCATTATATGTTCTCCAACTCAGGAATAGCTTTTCAAAGATGTTCTGCCTTTTTTATTTGTGATCTGTTGAAAAGTTTCCAGGTGCTGGAAAGTGTTGGATTGAATGAGTGAGCTGATTTTTTATGATATTGTTGATTCTTGCTTTTTGGTTAAGCATCATATCAGATTCGATCTTACTTGTAAAGAGGATTAGCTGAGGTTTTGTGCTAATTTTTCCATTTCTGGATTTTCTGTTTTCACCTGATTCTAGAATAGAGTTGAATATATGGAAGTAAATGTCAGCTATAAGATTAATCCATAGGTGTTTGTCTTTGCTCAGGAGTTTCTCATCTCGATATTCGTGGGCATTTCAGGCGTCACAATGGCGACAGCTCTTAGTCGACGATTTTCTGGTAATAATCAAGGTCTGTCGGATCCCCTGGATTCTCCAGGCAAAGATAAACCAGAGAAGGAAGATAACGTAATCGGTGGGTCTCCATCTGACCTTGGGTATTTGTCTATGAAATTCCCATCTCGGCTACTTTCTACTGATGGTGGTTCTTCGTCAAAGCTGAGTCCAAATGAAAATGGTTTCTTGGTCGATAGCAGTTTAAGAAATCGGCAAAGGTTAACGCTGTTACTTCTGAGG
>JAOVYX010014800.1:0-30614 GCA_035668315.1 Drosera spatulata | reverse complement strand
CCCCTAAGAAACTATTATTCAAGAATCTATTCTTCATGTCGAAGACAATGATTGTTGCAAGTCTTCATACTCTGTGAGTTTGTGTTTACAATTTATTGTGATTGATTGTGTTTTGGAAGATCCTGAAGGGATCAGATTGTTATTTGATTTGGTGTGATTTGATTGTGTGCAAAGGTTGAAGAGTGAGCCAGAAAACCATGTCTATTGTACTGCGATCCAAAGTGATCCGGTGGATTCTCTTCATGCGTAGTATATTGATAAAAAGAGAAAGAGTGGAGTAAGTTCAAATCAATTAGTTAACACTAATTTGAGTCCGAACCACTATAAACTGTGTGTTCTTGATTCTGTTGCTACATTGTCTGCTTGATCTTTTATTGTTGATCTATTTGTCTATCTGAAATCTTAATCTGGTATGTTAGAACATTGATAGATCATCAAGATTCTTGATTGATCATCTTTTCATGATCATTATTGGTTTCAGTTTGATCAAATAGTTTTCATGATAGACTAACAGATCGTTCATCTGATAGTTAGACCTAAGTTGGTAGAATCAGGATTAGGAGATAGTTTGTTCAATATCTATTTGTGAGCCTCTGTTCATTTAGGTCTGTTTGATTAGATAGTTATTTCCATTGTGCATAAGATTTTTAGTTGTGAAAATTTGAGTAGAACAGCCTATCCCTCCTCCCCCCTCCCTTCTAGTCTATTCTTGATTACAACCATGCACTTTCATTTGGTATCAGAGCGGTTCTTTACTTTTTTGTGTGAAGAGGTCCTGGTTGTGATTATTATTGTGTGACTCAATGTGATTTCAAGATGACTAACGACAATTTGAGTTTGAGACCTCCAATGTGCACCATTGAGAAGTTTGGTAATTGGATGATGAGAATGAAGATTTACTTGGATGCCGTAGACGAGAATCTATTCGAGACCATCGTCAAAGGTCGACATATTCCTCGAAGGGTTGAATCTCCAACTTCCATAATCATGTTGGATATCCCAAAGTCTGACTAGATAGAAGATGACAAGAAGAAGACTGCTATAGACAAAAGGGCAATGAACATTCTATTTCAAGCCCTTGATGAAGATCTGTTTAAGCATATGGCTCATTACAAGTCAACCAAAAAGTCTGGGATGCTTTGGTAGTCAAGAATGAGGGAACTAGTGATGTTCGCAAGAACAAAGTGTCTATTCCGGTACAATAGTATGAGCTGTTTATTTACAAGTCTGGTGAGACCCTAACAGATACCTTTGAGAGGTTCAACATGCTATTAAACTCTCTCAAGACTTATGGAAAGGTACATGATCTGGGAGATTCTAATCTGAAGTTCATTCGCGCATTGCCTAACAACTGGGATTTAAAGACTATTGGAGTCAGAGAGGCAGGAGATCTGTCGGAAATGTCATTGCTAGAACTTTATGGCAATCTGTTGACTTATCAGCTAGAGATAGATAAGAAACGCTCACAGACTACTTCAGTCACTATAGTAGCACTGAAAACTTCTCAGAGCCAAGCTGTGACAAGGAGTGATGAAGAGTAAGATGAGTCAGATGAAGAAGATAAAATGGTCTCCTTTATTACAAAGCACCTTGAAAAGTTCATCAGGAAGAGTATTCATACCTACAAGAATCAGGGTGCTAAGAAGAAACACTCTAAGCATACTTGCTTCAAATGTGGCAAGAGTGGCCACTTCATTGCAGAATGTCCACGATCTAAGGATAACAAAAAGGCCTCTACTAAAAGATCTACGAAATATCCTGCAGATATCAAGGCTGGGAAAGCCAACAAAAAGAAGAAGTCAAAAGCAATGATAGCAGACTCGACGTGGAGTGATACTGAATCTTGGGACTCAAAATCTGATGATGATCAAGTCTGTTTGATTGCTAAAAAAGATTTCAACATAAGTGGGGTACTTGATTGCTCAGACCCTTCTATCACTATATCTGATTTGAGTGAGTTGGTCCAAGAGTTATCCTAAGAGCTCCTCAACTGTTCTAAGATGTATAATAGACTATCTCAAAGAGAGACAAGTTTAGAGAGTCTAGTGAGGATGACAATAGTGTACTGACTCTACTAAAAGCAATGTTGAAGGTAGAGGTGGATACCTTAAAAGGTGTCATTGAGACTAAGGAGAGCCAGACTACTAGTCTAAGCAAAGAGAGACACCTTGAAAGGTGTAGTAGAGACCCAAAGAGGTCAGATTGGTAGTTTGACCAAAGAGCGAGACAACTTGTCTTCCACTATTAAAAAGTGGAATTCGCCTAAATGTTTTGATTAGATTACTTACAATGGATCCTCAAAAGAAGGGATTGGATGTAGTGACTTGAACCCTCTAGAGAAGGTCGAACTTTAAAAACCAACACCAATAGTGTTTGTTAAGGCAACCACTAGACCACCCTTGATTCCTCAGACAATGTCTATTGTACAGACGTCTGTCGTATCATGTGCTAGTCTATCCTCTCATGACCAAACAAACTATTTGATGCCGTTTTTGCCTAATTGGGCAAAAGCCAAGAGCAAGTCTGATAGAGACTCTTTTAGATTAAACAGCATTATCTGAGGGGGAGATCTGTTCTGTATTCTTAGAAACCTCCAATGCATCCTCTGAGAGGGAGACCCCCATAAGGTCATGAGGCCTACTGGACCAGTTCATGCTACTGATTGTTATCCGTGTCACAAGTTTGGACATACTACTGATACATGCTAGACTCATCCACCTCATAAGAGGAAATAGATATGGGTTCCTAAGAATCTTTTGACTAACCTCCTGGACCCAAGATAATTGGGGACCATATGTGATATAAATATCTACCATACAAGGGCATCAACCACAAATCTGGTATCTAGACAGTGGATACTTGAGGCATATGACTGGAGACAAATAACTTCTGTCTGATTTCAAGAACAAAAATGGACCACGAGTTGTGTTTGGTGATTGTAGTACTAGTAAGACTAGAGGTTGCGGTACCCTTGATACAGATATTACTATCTTTAGAAACGTGGCATATGTTGAAGGCTTACAACATAATCTGCTTTCTATTAATCAACTTTGAGACAAGGGGGATACTGTTGAATTTTGTAATAGCCTATGCCTTGTGAAAGATCTGTCTAACAGTGCTGTTAAGCTTGCAAGGATAAGAGTTGGAGATGTCTATGTCGTTGACTTTAATTATCCTATGCAGGTTGACTCATTTTATGAGCTAACAGTTTGAAGATACTAAATGGCTCTGTCACAAACGTCTGACACACTTGAATTTCAAGTATATGGCCAGACTGTCATCTAAGAATATGGTGGATGGACTAGCATCTATTCCCTATGAGAAGGGCAAGGTTAGAAAGACTTGCCAGCTTGGCAAGCATACTAAAACTAGTCTGAAGGATAAGCGTGATCAGACTAGTTCTGAACCACTATAGCTTTTTCATATGGATCTGTGTGGTCCCATTGATACTCTTAGTAATGGTAAAAAAAAAGTATATCCTAGTTATTATAGATGACCATTCTTTATATACTTGGGTTTTCTTTATGATCTAACCAGATTTTTTAGACATGTTTAGAATGAAAAGGGCCTGAATGTGATTGATATAATAAGTGATCGTGGGACAAAGTTCGATAGAAGAGAAGTTGAGCAATACTACGATGACCATGGAATAAAGCATAACTTATCTACTCCTCGGACACCTCAAGATAATAGGGTAGTTGAAAGAAAGAACCGAACTCTAATAGAAGCTACCAGATTAATGCTACTTAAAGCTTGTCTGCCAAAGATATTTTGGACAGAAGCCGTTAACACTGCATGCTATGTTCAGAATCATTCCTTGATTCACAAAGCATTTCAAAAGACACCCTATGAACTCTGGAAAGGGAGAATTTCTAACCTTGGGTATTTTCATATTTTTGGGTGCAATTGTTACATGCATGATAACATCAAACACAATCTACATAAATTTGATGCTAAGTCTAATTAAGCTATCTTCCTAGGTTACTCTGTAGTCAGTAAAGCTTTTTGTGTTTTCAACAAGTCTACTAGGAGTATTGAAGAATCTGTCCATGTTTCTTTTGACGAGACTACCATTACTTCACCAAGAGAAGCTCGTTTTTTTATGAAGAATGTGTACGGGTTGATCCATACTCAGACGAGGTCGAACAGATTGATATGACTCCACCAGATGAGGTTCCAACAGATATACCTAACAAACAAAGTCTGATAGAGAAAGCACCTACTACAGATCCTATACCCAATCTACCACCAGACCCACTGAATGAGTCTGAGCAAATAACATCTGAAGATCCTTTACCTTCAGAAGCTCCAAAGATGGTTACTTGAACCAGATAGGCCAAGCCTCACTCTACAGATATAATAATTGAAGATAAAGATGCATCAAGGATTACCAGATCTGTAACCAGAAATGAATGTCTATTTTCTCCTTCCTATCTCAAATGGATCCCAAGATAGTGTTTGAATTTCTATCAGATCCTAACTGGATAGACGCTATGCAAGAAGAGTTTAATCAGTTCATCAAACTTAAAGTGTGGAACCTTTTTTCCAGGCCTTCAAATCATCTTGTCATAGGCACAAAGTGGGTCTAAAGGAACAAGATGGACGAAAATGGAGTTATCATCACAAATAAGACCAGGCTAGTTGCTCAAGGTCACTCACAAGAGGAGTGCATTCATTTTGATAATGCCTATGCACCCATTGCCGGACTTGAAGCAATTCGAATATTCATAACATATGCTGCTTCAAAGTCTATCAAGGTATATCAAATGGATATAAAGAGTGCTTTCCTCAAAGGAAGACTTCAAGAGCAAGTATATGTCAGACAACCTCCTGGTTTTCAAGAGCAAGTATAATAGCTAGACAATCAAATATTTATCTCTTAGACGAAGTATTTGTGAGACATTCTGAGGAAGTATGGAATAGAGTCGTATGCTACTATGACAACCCACTTGTATCAAACTTGATAGAGATGAGAATGGGATATCTGTTAATGCTATCAAATATCGTGGCATCATTGATTCACTTCTTTATCTAACTGGTAATAGACCTGATGTCATGTTTTATGTTTGTATATGTGCAAGGTTTCAGTCAGATCCAAAAAAATCACATCTGACAACAGCTAAGAGAATTATCAGGTACCTTAAGGGAACCCCTAACAAGGGGATCTAGTTACCTAATCTAACAATATATGACATTCCTAGATTTTTTGATGTAGACTATGTAGGATGCAGGGTCGACAAAAAGAATACAAATGGCACATGCCAATTTCTTGGACATAGTCTGGTGTCTTGGCCAAGCAAGAAACAGAACTCTGTTGCCACCTCAACAACTGAGGTTGAATATATGCCTGCTGGAAGCTATGTTGCTCAAATCCTTTGGATGAAATCATGGCTATCTAACTATGGCTTTGGTTTCAAATCTTGCTCAGATCCTTTGGATAAAATCACAGCTATTTCTAAAAACCCTGTCTTTCATTCTCGAACTAAGCATATAGATGTTCGTCATCATTTTATTAGAGATCATGTTCAAAAAGGAAATGTATCTCTACATTTTGTTCCAACCGGTAAACAATTAGCTGATATAGTTACTAAACCCTTAGATGAGAAAAGATTTAGCTCTATCTGTTAAAAGCTGGGTTTAATTACTCTGAATGACTAATCCCTGTCTTTTTGAGTGTGTGCACTTCAGACACCTTATAAATTCTGATGGGAGCTAATCTAATGGTTAAGCATTTCTGGAAACTGCTCAGTCTGATGGAAACTCATCCGAGGTTTGGATATTTATTACATGCAGTTCGTCTGGCAGCACAAACTGGAAATGGGTAGCATCTATTTCAATTTTAGCTTCTGGGTGCCTTAGTGAATAATGGTTAAATCAACTGGAATCAACTAACTGCATTAATTCAGGGGAACTAATCTAAACTTGAAATGTTTGTATGATTTTGTGTTGGATAAAGCATGATTGAATTGATTAGCATTTAATCTAAATCTAAAGCATTTATTCAATTGTATTTTTGGGTAAAGCATGATTGGAATTGATTGCCATGTGAATCTGAATCGATTGGGATAAAGGCACAATGGAATTGATTGATTGCCGTGTGAATTATATGCTCATGTGTGAGTGGTGAAGTGAAAGGTTTATTCCTTTTACATTGATTCATGTGACAGCTGCCATTATGACTTAAGTACACAAGCTGCACTCCCCTAACACAAAATCTATCATTATGAGCACTTTTTATGGGAATGGGGCGAGATTTCATGTCATAACTATAAAATTTCAAAACCCTAGATATTCTATATGCATCCAAATCTATTAGCTTAGGATTTGATATAATAGGGGGACTTAGGAATTTGGTTGAGATTCTTACGCTTTCAAAATCTCTAGCCTTAGAATTTCAAAAAAAAACTACCCAGAGCAAACCTTAGAACTCCTCTCTCCCATACCTCAAACCACAACAATGGCATTGAAGAAGCCACTACCATATAATTTTACGTTGGACTGGCAGTGAACTTCATTACCCTCAGAACGGCTTACCTACAATATGTTGGGATTCTGGATCTGCTACTTCTAGCTGGGCTAGAGGATATGCTCAGCTTCACATGCGATCTCTTCTACAACCACGACGTCTAAGTTCACAACGAGTGTCAGAGTTCAGGTTCACAAGGCAGACACCAACACTTTGCGTCTAACTTTGGGCTCCATGCCTCAGAGGTGACAGAAGTACCTGATAGGGTTATGCACGAAGGATGGAAGGTGATGATGGGTGATATCTCAATATATTTTGGGAAGATTTTTGTAAAGAATCTACCAGAGCAGTATGTATCCCTGGCACCCATCCTAAAGAAATACTTTATGAGCCAAGGGACGTCTGCTGATAAGATTTTCAAATTTTCATCTGAAGTTGATGTGTCCAGACATCATAAAGACTCGAATTGATTAGGCAAGCATTCTGATAAAACTCCTATAGTAACACATTGAAGCAATTGGGAAAGCTCCCAAGAACAATAGGCGCTTTACTAGGATCATCAGTATGTTTCTGACGAGAAACGATGTTGTCGCTGGAGTGAAGGGGACTCCTTTTACACAAGATAAGTATATTTCTTTCAAGAAGCCTGAGATTGGTGAGTCATCTGAGTCAGCGTCTGCTACTGGGGGAGGTCAAAAGAGGAAGAAAACAGACATCCAAGGGTCATCTGGGGCTTAATCTGAAGGGTTGGAGCCAGTTATGGATGTAGAGGAGGAGTCTAAAGATGTGGATGAGGTCCCTTTGATCAAACGTACTGCACGTTCTCAGACTACTAGGAGACAGACACCTGTTTAGACTTCCAGACCTGCTCAGACTACCTCCAATTCTACCAGACAAACACCTGCACAGATTGCTGCTTAAGAAGAAGATCCCATAGGACTGATAGATAAGCAGTTCTAGGCATGCATGGTAAGTGGCATGTTTTACACCCCTTCCACGTCTGGTCCATGTGTAAGGTGGGGGTTTAGACTGAATGCTATCATTGGGAAGAGCGACAACTCCATGCCCACTACCAAAGAACGGGAAAAAAAATGGGGGAAGGTTCTGCATGCGACAGACTATTTTGAGGAGGCTTGGAAACTCATCTGTGATGTAGTTGATGAGAAGATGGAAGAGCTGAACAATCAACAAAGGGTTTATAGATAGCCAAGGCCAGATCAAATAAGTATTCGATATAGACAATCTTCTGAGGTTATCTGCTGAGACATGTATCCTTTCAAAGAAGACTCTGTTGACATCTGGTCTAAAACTTCTAAAATCCACAGCTGGACTTCTAGAAAGAAAATTAAGGATTTATTGGAGAGCAATCCACTAACCTTGCCTATAAAAGGCACGAGACTACAGAGAGAGAGAGGTATTTATTATATTCAAACAAGAATCAAAGAACTCTCAAGTTCTCTCTCTCTCTCTCTCTCTCTCTCTCTCTCTCTCTCTCTCTCTCTCTCTCTCTCTCTCTCTAAGAAAATGTTATTCAAGGATCTGTTCTTCAAGAACTTCATGTTAAAGACGGTGATTGTTGCAAGTCTTCATACTCTGTGAGTTTGTGTTTACAATCGATTATGATTGATTTTGTTTTAGAGGATCCTAAAGGGATCAGATTGTTATCAGATTTAGTGTAATCTGATTGTGTATAAAGGTTAAAGAGTGAGCCTGAAAACTCTATCTATTGTACTGCGATCCAAAGTGATCTGGTGGATTCCCTTCCTGTGTAGCACACTGGTAAGAAGAGAAAGAGTGGATTAAGTTCAAATCAATTAGTTAACACTGATTTGTGTCTGAACCACTATAAACTATGTGTACTTAATTCTGTCACTACATTGTCCACTTGATCTGTTATTGTTGATCTATTTGTCTGTCTAAAATCTCAATCTCGTGTGTTAGAATGTTGATAGATCATCAAGATTCTTGATTGATTATCTTTTCGTGATCGTTATTGGTTTCAATTTGATCAGATAGGCTTCGTGATAGACTAACAGATCGTTCATCTGATAGTTAGATCTAACTTGGTAGAATCTTGATTAGGTGATAGTTTGTTCAACATCTATTCGTGAGCCTCTGTTCAGATTAGTTTAGGTCTGTTTGATCAAATAGTTGTTTTCACTATGCATAAGATTTTTAGTTGTCAAAATTTGAGTAGAACAGCCTATTCACCCCCTCTAGCCTGTTCTTGATTGTAATCACGCACTTTCATATATCTTGTCTCATATCTTTTGGATATATTGTACCAGTACAAGTTTATTTGGGATAAGCTTTAACTAAATTGGTAGTATTTTGATTACTATAAGATACTAGAAGTGAACATGTAATTTTATAAACTTAGTTATCTATGCTGTAAATTATGAAATGTAAATGCTTTGTTGGTTTCTCATCTTCCATACCTAAAACACATTCGGATTGTTTGGCCTTACTACGAATCAAGTGGGTCCATAGTGACATAATACACATGTCATTATAAGCTGGAGTTTTGAGAGTTACATAATAGTATCAGAGCAAGAGATTTTAGGATACAACTTAAGAAAAATGTGAAAAATAAAAGTTTTTGTATTAAAAAAAAAAAAGGATTGCATCATACATTGAGTGTAGGGCGATAAGCATAAGTTTGAGTTGAGTATATAACTGAGGATATACTCATCGAGACGAGTAATAACTTGACTAGAAAGGTCATTAAAACTAATGCACGATTGATGCAAATGAATAATTTTGTTCAAGTACATAAAGTTAATAAACTTGATGCTGAAAAGCAGAACTATAAATGGTATATGGTGATTGTTGCAGTGAGTTGCAACGATACTTGCTCTGTGAGGAAGGAGCTAACATGGGTTAGACGTTGATGTGCTTAAAACATAGCACATGAATTGACTTCAAAAAATGAAGTGTATCAAGCTTAATTTAAGGCAAATTAAGCTACAACATGAGTTTTTATAGCAAAGAAAACATGGGTTAATGATGAATTGGATTAACCTCTGAGACAAGTTATTTTATAAATCGATCTTTGATCAATGAAGAGAGAATCAATGGAAATTATGGAAATTGATATGCAACTAAAACAACGGCAATAAAATTTATCAATAAATGATGAATGAGTAAAGCATGATATTGTGCATTAGGGACATAGAGCATGTATAGTGGGTATAGGTCTAGCACGTGGTTGCTTGTTGTTTTATAAAGTAAAGGGCAATAGATCTTCGGGCTAAGCTGAGATATAAATAATTTGGTCGTGTGTTAAGAGTTGTAAGATCGATGAGGTGTAATTATAATGAGACACAACATTGTGTGTTGCTTTGTAAAAGTTATAAATTGTGCTTGTGATTACAAAGTTAAGTATTTGCTAAAAAACTAGCCGTAGAGATTTATAGATGAGAAATCCATATGGCATAAAAATTAATATATGGCCATGTGAAATTTCTTTGTAACTATAAGCTTAATGTTTAGTGTTAACATGCATGAAAATCTATAATACGGCGACATGTTAATTGATTTGGTTAGATATATTGGTATTTCTTTATAGAACTTGGTTTTGAGTTATTGATTGGTATACCATAGCAACAAACCATGGATGCAGGATAAACATGGAATTGTGGTTGCTAGAAAAATAAATTGCTTGAGAGGTGAAGGTTTACACTGCGTTGTGATCCTTACTACATGCAATGTCACGCTCTGATAAATCATATAAGCATTTATTATTGTAATGCAAATATGTCACAACAGGCTGCAAACATAGCACTGCCTGATTGAAACATACCCCTAGAAGGGGCTACAAATAGCATTACCATCCAGAATCAACCACCTCCGATAGCTATCGAGTATCTTGTGGAGGAGTTGATTAAAGAATAAAGGAAAAATGAGACCGTCTAGACAACGGATCGCAAAAATCTTTTACATCGCATTCACATATATAACCCTCCTAGATTCACAAGTGTTAGAGATCTTGCCATAGTGGAGAACTGGATCCGTGACATAGAGAAGCGCTTTGACCTGATTCAGTGTGTGAAAAGCTGGAAAATAAACTTTTTCGCTTATTATCTATTAGGGGAAGCTGATTCTTGGTGGCGCACGATTGAAGAGCATGCCAAAGCACCCGGCTTCACTTGGTCCTAATTTAATGAACTGCTCATGGGCAGATACTATCCAGTGTCCTTGAGAGACCAAAACAAAAAAGAGTACAAGAACTTGATGCAAGTAGGCATGACTGTCCACGAGTATGCCTCAAAGTTCAGTTCTCTACTGCGGTTCATGCCACCACGTTATCATTAGGATAAGGAGATGCAGAAATAATTCATTGAGGGCCTCAATTAGAACTTCAGGACGGGGTAGCTGGCAAGAAACATGCTTGTTATCAAGACCTCTATAATGGTTCTGTTAGTATGGAGCAGAGCCTTATGGTTAAGGATGAGAGTTTTGGTAATCAAAAGAGAAAGCGAGGTGATAGACGTTCTGGCGGTGGGCTTTTTCATGGGGATAGCAACAGCTCTAACATTCAAATAACCCCCCGGGAGAGCTTGTCGACTGAAAATCAGGATTGGAGAAAGAAGTTTGATGGACAGCTAAATAGTTCCACAGCCAACATACTTGTTCGGACATACATCAATGGTCTGGCTCGACAATCCAAAGTCAATCCAAAATAAATTAACAACGCATCCATTGTGGAAAAGTCGGTCATTGTGCTCAAGACTATAGGACAACTTCAATGACATGTTATAGTTGTGGAGAACTCGGACACAAGAGTACCGCCTGTCTGTAAAAGGGTGTTGCCCAAGAAGGCAATAAAAAAAGGTCTATTGTCGTTGCATGTTCTGCAATGTAATCAAACCAGCTTGGCTATCCAATCAATGGTTTGGTAATCGGGTATTCATGCTGAATCCACCGCAAACACAGTAAGGTGAAGCTGCTATAACTGGTAACATTCAACTCGATTTCACTGCTATTTATTCACTCTTCAATTCTTGTGTCACCCACTGCTTTATGATAAGATATACTCAAAGAATGGTATTATAGTGGCTACTAGAATGAGTAAAAGAGCTCATATCAAACTTTTCACTGCTAGGGATGTTATTGTTTGTAAACACTTTGTCCCTCAGATTTTATTGCCATAAGGGTTAAGGAATATCGTAGCGACCTTTATGGTAATTGAACTCCACGATTATAATGGCCGGAAAGGCGTTGAGCAGTGATAGACTGCAAAAGAAAGATAATAGAACTAAAGTATGCTTAGGACGGAAAGATTGCATATCCTAGAAAGGGCTCAAAAGCCGACTTACATATTGTGTCAGTTTTAGCTGCACAAAAACAATAAGAATGGAGTGTAATGGATATCAATGTAGATTAAAGATCCCATCTGACACCCAAATGGATCTCCTAGTAAAATTTTGTGACTTGGGAAAATTCAGACGTGTTTTCTGAGGAAATCCCCGGCATGTCACTTTTCAGAGTATTGGGCTTCATCACTGAATTAGTACCGGAGTAATACAAGTATCTAAGACATCGTACTGAATAACATATATTGAGTTGGAGGAACTTAAAAATCAACTCAACAAAACTTTTGGAAAAAAATTGACATTTTTGGCCAAGAGTACCCCCAAGGAATGTTATATAATGCTCTTTATCAAGAAGGAGGGAATGTTCCTTGAGATTTTAGGGACGTTCATGTGTGCTCAATGATGACGCTTCAAAGTGAAAGTACATAGAACAGACACGCCAGACATTTCTGATACAAAACATGAAAAGGTTACAACGGGGTACAATGAATGTCAGTGAGTCAAGATTGGTTATTAAAACTAGGATTTACTGCAACCTTTGAAATCCCTTGTGAAATAGGAATCCGTTTAAAGAAGATTTTGTTGTAAGGGTTCTAATAACAACGAAAGGGATGAACTCAATCTTGATAGTTGTGGAATGACTGACAAAAGTAGCGTATTTATTACTGAAAAAATAAAACAAAACTACTCTTTAGCGCGAAATTAAAACATTAGTATAGCTTTCTCGATCGATGGACAAACAGAGCAGACTATCCCAATGGTGAAAAGAAGTGTTGATCATGCATCATAAATCTTCAAGGATTTTGGGATCGATATTTATGGTAGAGCTCACTTAGAGAAACAATTTTCACAAAAGTACCCGCATTGCATCATATCATACCTTTATGGGCGGAGGTTTGGCTCACCCATATAGTGGGATGAGATTGTTGTTGCATTGATGGTAGAGGCTGGATCAGTTCAGAAGATGATTGATAATATCATTAAATCTAAGCTTAAATGAAAGCGACAATGGATCGCTAGAAGTCTTAGACATATGTGAGACAAATGTCATTAATTTTTTTGGAGAAGAAGATGATATGAAAGCGTTATTCATATATATTTTCTGATAAATTTTCTTCACTTATATTTATCTTAAATCGAGTTTTGAGGATGATTCTAAAAGTTGGATACGATGTAATATAATGAACGCACGAATAAATATTACGAACGAGGAACATTGTAGCATAA
This sequence comes from Drosera spatulata, assembly GCA_035668315.1. Classification (NCBI taxonomy): domain Eukaryota; kingdom Viridiplantae; phylum Streptophyta; class Magnoliopsida; order Caryophyllales; family Droseraceae; genus Drosera; species Drosera spatulata. Next base: position 17,606 of record JAOVYX010014800.1, on the reverse strand, counting down.
TTATATTATGTAATGGATGCGCAGTAAGGCTAATTCAAAGAGGGATGCAGTAAGGTTGGTTTAGAGAGAAACGCAGTAAGGCTGATCCAAAGAAATGCAGCAAGGCTGACAACATTGAGGTCATAAGTAAAGAAACAGTAAGGGTTGGGCATTTGGGCTTTTGCAGTAAGGAATGGTTGATCCTGGATTGCTTTTGGTTGACGAAGGTTACTGCAACAAGGCTGAGGACAGTAAGATTGAGGTCAACAGAAGGGTTCAGATGAAAGAAAGGTTAATCGTGGTTTGTTTCTAGCTGACGAAGATTACTGTAGCAAGCTTGAGGACATGAAGGCTGAGGTCAACAGAAGGGTTCAAATGAAAGAAATGTTGATGCTGAATTGCTTCTGTCAGGTTATAGTAGCAAGGCTGAGTTCTACATAACGGTTCAGAAGAAGTCGAAGTTCACTGTTGCTTATGTACGGTGTCTGCGTACCTCTCTGTATCTACACCAGAGATCACGGGTGTGTGAATATGGTTACAGGATGACATGAAAATGACGTTTCAAAGAAATGATGACTTCAATAACGGTTAAAAATTTGGGGTTGCCTATAAATAGAGAGGCAATGCTCAAGATTTCATGTGAGTTTTTTGAATCCCCTTCGCTCTAAAAAGACAAGTGCGCTAAGGTTTCAAGTGAGCTGAGAAAGAAGTTGATAACTAAAGATCTGAGCCAGTTATTGAAGGCAGAGTTGAATAGCACTAATATTAGACAAACGATTCTAAGCGGCTGTTCTGAGTCCTACTGAGGAGAAAAAAAGATCTTGTAATCGGTTTATATTGTCATTTACTAGCTATAAAGTGACAGGTTGATTGAGCCTAAAACAATCACACATAGTGCTATCTTCTTGATTTATCACACTGATAATCAAGGGAAGACTGAAGTAAGGGATATAGTCGTATTTTAGCTGTATACTCTAACTAGTATAAAAACCTTTGTGTTTTTATTTTACTGCTTTCATTACATTCAACCATATGGCTAGTCAACTTCAACCAACAGTAAGTTAAAAGGAACTAACGTTGCTGCAGTAAGGTTCCGCATTACTGCAATAAACTTGGAATAACTCTACTGTCCAACTAAGCTTTGTTAGTTTGAGAGTAAAGCTCGAAAAAGAAAGACTATTCACCTTCCTTCTAGTCTCATAGCAAACTATCTCGAGATTTTCAGAATATCATTTAATGTGTTTTTTTGATGAAATGATTGAGATTTATGCTCGATTTATTCCTGAACATGGCCTTGTTTCTCACATTGGACTTCGATCCACATGAGCCTAGGTTATATTTATGGGATGAAATTCGCGTAGCTATGGTTTTATTTTTGGGCATGTAGGCAAGTTTTCAGGTACCATGGAGTTTTTTTATGTATATTTCTCCATATGTTGAAAGAAATTGAATAAAAAAAATAGCATGAATAGAAAAAACAGCATACAAATTTACGTACTTGACACAAATTTACGATTTCATATAGGAGTATAAAGTTTTCAGAATTTTTTATATTTCTTTCTGAAATATTTCGTATATATGATGATTATATTTTTTCATTTAATCCAAATATTTTATGTTGGATTTGAGATATTAAAATTTATATTTAATTGGGGTGATGGTAGAATTGTAGATATGATTGTTTGGATTTTTCTAACTTTTGATCAAATAGTTAGGTTAAATTTAATATCATCAAGATTTAATCTCGATTTTTCAATTCATAATCAAATGCCAAAAATTAATTAGATAAGATTCTATTAATTTAAATGAAATGAAATTATTTAATTATCTATTAATAATTTTAAATAACAATAATGTCCTGTCATATCGTCATATTGTCATACCGTCATACCATCATGCCGTTTGCCATTTAAAAACGAGTGGATAATATAATATAGATTAGATTAGATTAGATTGACACTTGTATCGTTAAGTTGTTTCATTATTACTTAAATTATTCTATAATTTTTTATCTCGAGCAGCACACGAGATAGTATTCTAAATAATAATACAATATCCAAATTTATAGAAATTCAAAAATAATTACAAAACATATAAAAAAATTCTAAAAATATAAACATCATTTAACTCTCCCCCTCTCCATAACGGCAGCCTCTCCACCTCTGCCACTTGCCACCAATACCACGTCACCCTCTCCACCACCTTAGCCTATTCGCCTCCATCGCTATCACCATCCTGTCGTCGCCGTCCAACGAAACCAACCCCACAAACCCTAATTCGTCAAACTGCTTGTCTTCTTCATGGTCGTCATCCATGAAACAATCTTGAAAGAAGATCAACGTGCCAGCGCAATCTGCAAACACCACACTGATTCAGGCCCTAATAGTAAAAAATTCATAATTAATGCCAATATAATATGGCACTGCTTCCACCATCACTCATTAGCCTCAGTATCCTATCCTGTTCACTGGTCATCACCTGTGGATTATTCGACCTTTTAGACAACTTCCAGAATGGACTTGAAAAGTGTAAACAGTACAGGATAGGAAAAACAAAGTTTATTACTAACAACATATAAATTATGTGTTGTTAAAATATATCCAATGATAGAGATTTTTTCTAAATTATTTTTGTTTTTAAAATTTTTTAATTATTTAATCTTTATTATCCATTAACTCTTAACAATACATAATGATAATATCATATTTACTTTTCTCTACTGAATAAATCATCATGCTCAACGAATTAACAAAAAATGGGGAGCAATTACCACCGAACTCTTTGTACAACTCTTTCACGACGCCATACAAATAAATCCCTCTCGGTTAAAATATTAGTCAAAACTAAGATGACTATCTTAACCTCTACTAGACACTCCAGAATTTCTCGTTCGCATATTTAATTCTAGGTGCAACGTGAAGTGTGAAACTCATTTTGTAGATTGATCTTCTTTCACATGGGTCGCTCTTCTTCTTTTTTTTCTTAAGACGTTCTATTTCATTTTATTCAGGTGTTACGTTTTGATTTTATTTAGGTGCTCTGTTTCAACTTGGTCAGATGCTCTATTTGATTTTTGTTCAAACGCTCTGTTTCATTCAATTCAGACGCTCTGTTTCATTTGTTCAAGCGTTCTATTTTTTATTTGTTCAGATGCTTTGTTTCAAATTCCGATGAAGATTCCGACCACATTTTCAAATTCCAACGAAGATTCAGCTGACATTGTCGGATTTCAACAAAAATTCCAACTATGTTATTGTATTCCGACTAAGATTCTAACGAGGGTTTTAGTGATGATAGAGGTTGGGGTGGAGGTGGGGATGAGTATGGGATTTGGGGAGGTGTGGAGGTGTGCAGCTCTGTGGGCTTTAAATTTAAATTTGTATAAATTAAAAATTATTTTTCCTTGTATATTCTTATGGAATTAATTTGACGCTTTTGTAATTTTGGATAAATCATCCATAACACTTCGGACAAAAAATCATCTAGATATCAAACGACATGATATGACATTTGCGTTTTTTAAAATATTTAAATGGATAATCGTGATATTTTATTTTATTTAAACAAATAGAATCTTTATCCAATTAAGTTTTTTTGTCTTTGATTATGAGTTGAACGGTCTACATTAAATCTTAAAAATATTAAATTTAACTTAACTACTTGATAAAAAAATTTAGAAACTAAATTCTAATAATCACATCTATAAATCTTTTATGAAATCATAAAAATAACAAACACATATAATTGAATTAAAAAAAATTGTTTACAATAGTTTTATTAAAAAAAATTAACAGTTATATGTTATACTCCATTTGTCTCATATTAATTACAATATTTTTCTATTTGATCAGTCTCAAAAAAATTACAACATTTCCTCTTTTTGTAACTTTTAACATAAAAAAAATCAAATCAATCTCATTTGCTATAGTACACCCATTATCTCCTCTCACAAGTGCTACAATAAATCTCACTACCTTCAAAAAAAATATTCTTTCTTCACCAAAATCCACACAAATTCAACACTCGCATAAATTCCTGTGTCGAGTCAAAACATTTCAATAAATATGGGATCGAGGGAGTATCATTTATCAAGGTATTTAATCACAACAATCTTTATGTCAAGCGAGATCTCTATTTTTTTATAAGTCGAAGTTTATAATGTATCTCTTAATTTCTGTCGTTCAATTTTTATCTAATTTTGTCTTTCGAATAATATAATATAAACAATACATGAAAATAATAATATATAGCTTTACTCCTAAAATTATTTAGTTAAAATTCTCATGTGATACCACTTTGAAGAGTTATTTTCAAGAAAAGTCCAAAAAGAAACTTTACTACTACAAGGTACCATTTTTTTAAAAAAAAAAAAAAACCAGACCTTTCGTAATTTACCGTTTATTTTATTTTCTCACTCATTCCCTTTTATTCCATTACAACTCCATATTCCTCACGCAAGAAGAATACGAACATAGGCATGCACTTTCTTCTTCTCTCTCGTTTTCGCTCGTTGTTATTTGCGTTTTTCGCACAATCCGATATTGATCGGGATTCTAATTTCGATTCAACGATGTTCGATTGATTTGGGAGTGGTGGGGATTGATTAGAGGATCTGGACTTAATGCAATCCGAATAGGGTTTAGTTTGATCCGTTGAAAAAAAAAAAAAAAAGAATTTTGTTGTTTGGAGGTGATGTGTATGTTGTGGTGTTGATTTTGGTAGGGTTATGAATTGTCGTATTGCTAGGTGGATTGTTGCTTATAGTTATGGGTTGTGATTGATTTCGGACGTAGTTGATGAAGCTGATTTGTGATTGATATCGGATGTCGCCGATGAAGGGATGAGAGACTCGGTGTTCGTGAAGGCAAAGATCACCCTCGTTGTGAATCATCATCATCATCGATTTTCACTTATATTATCTTCACCCATATTTGATCTTTTTTTTTTTTTTTTTTTTGTTGAAGATGTGTGTGAGAAGAATCGTGGCAGATGTTTGTGTTGAACAGTTTTGATCCAAATTACAAAATAGTATGTCTTTCTCCACAAGTAGTACATTTTATTCAAGTAATAGTACGTCTGAGACTAATACGCATGAAACAAATCAATTTTGACGTACTAAAATTTGCATAGGTGTACTAGTACGCCTAAAGCTGATATGTATGAAACAAACCAATTTTGACGTATTAGATTTTACATAGGTGTACTACATTTGCATACGCGTAGTAGTTTTTGCATAGGTATACTAGTACGTCTCAAATAAATCAATTTTGACGTATTAGATTTTACACAAGCATACTAGATTTTGCATAGACGTTCTAGTACGCCCGAAACTAATAAGCTTGAAACAAACCAAGTTTTACGTACTAGATTTTGTATAGGCATAGTAGATTTTTCATAGGCATACTACATTTTGCATAGAAGTACTAGTTTTTGCATAGGTTTACTAGATATTTTGAAAGCGTATTAGTATTCATCAACTTGTTTAGGCATACTAGTTTTTCAATTGTATAGACATACTACTTTTTGTTTAGACTTACTAATTTTTCAATTTGCGTAGACGTACTATTTTTTGTTTAGACGTACCACTTTTTCATTTTACTTAAACGTACTAGTTATGTTTAGGAGTACTAGTTTTTCATTTTCTTTGATGACCACATCGATCGTCTACTAAGACTTCTGATTTCCTTTTCAAGTTTTGATTGTGTTGTCGTCGTCGTGAATCGATGTTGTGATGATTGATGTATGTATGTGCAATTTGTTGGTTGTTATATGTAGGCGGACGACCTGCGCAAGAACATAGTGTTATAAGAGTAGCATAATAGTGTAGTGTTATCCAAGTCGTTGCTCGTATAGAATCCGTTTTGGTGACGAATCTACCGATTATAGTTTTTGTTAATTGAGTTATAATTAAACTAATCTCACACTATGATAGAACCAATGATCCAACAAAATTCAGCATAAATATTTGCATAATCTTTCCAATTAAGACACATAGTTCCATCAAAAGCTCCATCAACATCATAATCCTAACTGAACCTCATCTTAATTCAACCAAACCCTCGCATCGAAACCCTAATCAATAAAGTCAATCACAAACACAATCCAATTTGGAGTTGCTTCACCTCCCTCCTCCCTCAAATTCAGAAACCTTAACTGCTTCTTCACCAACCTCTTCCCCACATCGTTCTCCCCAATCCCTCGATCGCGGCCGTTATCAACGACAATGTTGAATGGCACTCTATGGAAGAGATTGATTTCTCTGATGAGTTTTTTGGCCTATAATGCCGGGAACTTGGCTCTTGTCCAATATGAAGCCCTCCGATGGCGACGTTGATGAAGGGAAACCGACCGAAGAGAAGAGAGGAAGGTGGGTGTGAAGGACAGTGTGAGTAATTTGAATAATTTAGGATCTTATGAGAATTAGAAATCTTTGGTGGTACCTTCTTAAAATAAAAACTTTCAAGTGATACCTTACGAAAATTATCTCAATTAATTAAGTTATAAATGTTGAAATATTTTGAAAAACGTGTGCAAAACAATCAGTACATTCAAAATATTTTATATGATCGTATCCAACAAAAAAAAATCTTTTATATGATATACATACAAATTATATTTATGCCAATGGGTTTTTGACTTATTAGTCTCCCAAATATTTAGTAATTATAAAAAAGTCCCCAAATCTTTATAAAACCAAATAAGTCCTATAAATCTTATTACCAATTCCAAAATAATCCATCAAATCCTTAGAATGTCGAATAAGTCTTTTAAATCTTTACTTTACGAATAAATCAATCCATTGATAAAAATAATTGTTAGATTTAATGAAATATGAATTTAGATCTATAGATTTTCCTCCATCATTTTTTTATAAACGAATAAAAAATTGTTGATTCAAATCCTTAATTTCATGATGTTCAGTGTTGTATCAAGATTCAATTAAAAAGAAAAAAAAATCATACAGATCATTAGAAAAATCAATTATGGTGTGTTTCGAATTCGATGTCATAACAATTTTTTGATTTGTCATGCCAACAAATTAGAAAAAAAATTAGGAAAAAATTATCCGGAGATACCACCTATCACAAAATATTTTTCCCATCTATAAAAATTATCCGAAGATACCACCTATAATAAAATATTATCCGAAGATACCACCTATCGATAAATATCATCCCATTTATTTTTTCCACGGAAGTACTCCACCAACTCCTTTTTTTTTTCTTTTTTTTTTTGAAAATCAAACTGCATTTTCCCTGATTTGCAATGTATCCCTTTCCATATTTTTTTTAATCAAAAAATCTTACTTTTCTTTTTATATGGGTGTAATTTGATTTCTTTACAAATTAATTTATGTATTGATGATATTGCACTTTTTCTGATTTATAACGCATGATGTGTGTTTAGACCATTTTGAAACTGATTCTCAAAACAAAGGTGCTCGTTGTTTATCATCATTCAAAACCATTATCATATCGTCGGTTCATCGCTGCCGCCGTCGTTAGTTCGTCGTCGTCGTGGTCCTCGTCTTCAGTACATAGTCGTATTCCGGTAGTCGTCGTTGGCCGTTTGTCCTCGTCGTCATCATCATTAGTTCGTCGTCGTCGTCGTTGGCAGTTAGTCGTCGTTAGTTCGTCATTGTCGACGTTAGTTCGTTGTCATCGTCCTCATCGTTAGTTTGTCGTGTAACAATCGACATTGACAGTTTGTCGTCGCCGTTAGTTCGTTGTCGTCATTGTCGTTAGTTTGTCGTCGTCGTCGTCATCGTCGTTAGTTCGTCAACGTCATAGTCGTCTTCAGCTTCAATTCGTCGTAGTCGTCGTTGTCGTCAGCGTCAATTCGCCGTCGTCGTCGGTTCGTTGTTCTCATTATCGTTGGATTTAAAAATAATGAAATTTTAGATTGAATAATTATATTTGGAAAAATGATCTCCTAATTGATTAGGGATACCGTGGGGTAATTTTGTGTAATTAAATCTCCACAAGGATACCTATCGAAAAGAATTATTAGATTAGTGTTTTTGTGAGAATATCGAGTTAAATTTCGTTGGAGTTGGCAACTATTTTGAATGATGGATTACTTTGTCCATAAATCAAGATTTAAAGAACTTATTTGATATTATTAAGATTTGAGGGATTTTTCGAAATTAGGAAAAATTTGAGAGACTAATATGTCAAAAACCCATAGTTAATTAAACATAATTTCTTTCTATCATGATCTATTACCGTGCAGTGTACGGGTTAATATTCTATATCAATAAAAAGGCAAAAAAATACATTTGGCATATTTGGTGCTATATATGGCATGTAATTTAACAGAAGTTAAATTTTGCATGATCAAAACATTGTGAGTGGAGTGCATAGCGTTGGGTACATTGCTATCTTTTGACTATGATCGCTCACCATTGGATTTGCTCTAACAATATAGATCTACCTTAAATAGACAACAGATTTATTTGAAACATAAGAGTCTAAAACAGCAAAGCTTGTAGATATACCAAACTGTGCCCCAGGAATCGAGCAAGGTATGAAATCCAGAGAAGTAACCAATACTTACGATACTCAAACCAATATACATATCGCAATATCAGTTATTCAATTGGGCTTTTGGTTCTCCCTAGGTTAGTACCCTATCCTGAATTACCTGTCATGTGAATGTAATCACAAATTCAGCTCCTTGGCAGCCGTATCAAAGGTTTCTTGCAATTTCTCAATAACATAATCATCTGCAAACACATATTCCACTGCATTCCTCGCCAGCTTGAACATGTCATCTCGGCTGAGTCCTTAATCACAGAAGAACAAAGGAAACATAACCTTTTGTCGAAAAAAAGAAAAAAGAGGAAACATAACCTTTTGTCAAAAAAAAGAAAAAAGAGGAAACATATTCTGAACATCAGAACCAAAAATAAAACGATATGTAAGTAATGAGATGCAACTGAGGGGGAAAGATATGTACCAAAAGCAGCAGCAGCAATTGCGTATTCTTTCGAAAGACTAGTGGAGAACACGCCCGAGTCATCCGTACATATGATCAGCGGATGTTTTGCTTTGTATAGATCAGCTGCCACCATCGTCAGCGGAAAGTATTTAAATTGATAGTACGAGCAATGATCACACCTTTATCATGCTCATACCAAGTGTAGTTCTTAAAATAACACTCTACCAAAACCTTAGGCTCAATATTTAAGTGATTTTGGTACAGTAAGCCAAAAGTTTAAACGCAGGATGAACCATTAGATCAACGAGAAAGTCCTTTGATTAATATGGAACACCTTACACGATTTGAGGATGACTAACATACTCCGACACACACACACACGAATCAATATTTAGGATATGCTTGAAGAACTGACCGAAATGATGGCCATCGATGTCTGGAATTGTATTGGTCCGGATATTGGAAGTCAAACATATCTCAACCTGCAATACATACTTTCTCAATCAATAAAGATTCAGTTCAGTATGATCTAAGATCATAAACAAACAATTCAATATTCTCACTTGATGTCTATGACCATTCACAGTAGTTTCCCGATCACTATCCCTATTTTACAATACTACAGTGCTGTTATTATTATAGAGATCCAAATTTTCACTCAATCGTCCATTAGAGCCCCTATGTTGACTCCCAATATATTCTAAATATCATTGTTTTATGTAAATGGATTTTTTTTAGAGAAAATGTTCTTCTTTAAAAAACGACTTACAAATATTTAAATACAAATAAATGATTTTTTTTAGAACTTCTAAATTTATTTTATGTTATAATAATTATAATCTAGCCATAAAAAATATAAATTAAGAAAGAAATGATATATGTATTCAAATTACTTTCCCTAAAAAATATGAAAAAAATAAAATATAAGGAGTCACTCAGGGATAGAGATAGAGATAGGATTTTATTGGGTGCACTTATTCTTCTGCATTATTCAAATATAGGGACAGGGAATCTTATAGGGACACTACATCAAATGCATGCAAAAGATCCAATAGGGAAAAAAAACCATAAAAAAAATGGTGAGCAATACAATGAATAGTCGTCGGGCTCGAGTACAGTGGTAGAAAATTCGAATTTAAGTAGCCTGAAGTAAGCAATGGTCTGGTCACATAGATCGATGGTGAACTTCCAGTTGTCCACAAATTGCTTGAACTAACCAAAGTTTCCAATTGACAGGTCGTTACAAGTTCTCATCAGTTTCTCGTTATTATAACCTACGAAGTACAATACATACGTGCTTGCATCCTCCTTCAACCCAACGGACACGAATGACAGGAGCATATAAAGTCAAAACCAAATCTGGGCCACTCCTTGTCCAATTAAGCTACAATACCTGGTGCTTGAAAGGCACAAACAACCGAGTTTTATCGAATATGCAAGGACCATAGCCATATCCTAATTCCTAAAGCACAGATTTTCTTGACGAAATGAGAAAGGAAGCACATGATATCATGACATTTTCACTCATAAAATGAATTTTTAACTTAATGGATCTCTGTCCTGAAAGACAGCATGTGCATTTCTTCACTCAATAGTAAATACATCATCCACTTATCAAGTCTAACAGAATGATGGAAGTACTGACAACTTCAGAAGAACCATAAAAGGAGACGCACCGGAATTTTTGACGATTTCAACTTTCCCCATGCTTCCTCTTCCAGGCAACAAGCATGGCCAATCCTCTCAGGAAGAAACTCAAGCATTGCATGTATCTCATGCTGATTATACACCTAAAAACTCTTAAGTTGGCAGACTCCAGTTAGAGAAGTCGCAACCCCATCTGGATATGATTTTGAAGAAGAAGAAGAAGCATACTGTACCTCCCCACAATGAAGAGTAATAGGTAACCCTTGTTCTCTAGCAAATTTTAAAGCCGGCAAGAACGTGTTCCTACTCCAAATCCCAAGAAAATTCACGGAGTAAACAATTGAACCATTAAAGAGAAAGCTAGAGTTCGATGGCGTTTGACTTGGATCAAACGTAGATGTTGTCAATAGTTCTGTTTCTTTCCCTCAAAGGGATTTTCTCCTTGCCATGGGAGAGGTTGAGAACTCACACTACCAAAATCTAAAACTTGTGGTAGAAGGTCGAAGATTATTCTCTGTATTGAAGAGCCAATACTAGTGAAAAAACTCAAGCTTGTAGTAGAATTTCCATGTATAATTATTTGCAGCATAACATAGAAAAATATTATTCATCAAGTATTTCATTCACGCCAATGCAGGCATAGTTGAAGAAGAATACACTGTACCATTCTCCTACAACAGGATTGCCAGACAGGTCAATTCCAACCACCCCGACATCCTTCATCTCCAGAGCAAGTTTAACCTGTTGAGAGAACACTGGATTAATGCTATGCAACATGTTTTAACAAGGATGCTACTTCAATTTTCAAGATCAACGGAACGAAAATATCAGCTTGAGATGTTGTTGCAGCACTATAAAATTGCATCACGTACAGTTTCCATTGCAGAGGCAGTGGTTTCACGCCGATCTATGCTAAGCAGAAGCCTAACGCATAGCTTCTTCCTCTTTATACAACTACCATTCGGTCCATTCACATAATCACAATCCAATGTTCTCCTTTCCGCATTAGAGACAGGAGCAAAATCAACATCAACAGATGTTATAGACCTCAAACCCTCGATCACCGCGTCCATATAAGAGCGTTTGCTCATCCCTTTTGAATCACTCCTCTGCTTCACAATCCATAAAGCAAAACTAGGTCAACCAAATAGCACAAAGCGAGATAATTCAAGTTTGTCCGTAGAACTGCATTATCCAATCCAAAAGAAATATTCCAATCATGTTAGAACAATTAAGCCAAAAACTGAACCTTGGGGGTAGTTCTCAACTCCAAATAAACAACATTCTCGGAAGCAAAGTCTTCAACAACCTAGTTTGAAAATGTATAAACATGTAGCCTTCGTTAGTAAACTATGGAAAAATACAGAACAAAAAAAAACGAGTTGACGAGCTATATAAACAACATAAGTATGAAGTCATCTTGATTAAGAACATCCTTATATGAGTAGTGAGTACATCACGTAAAAGCATGGGCATAATACATAAGTAGGATACGGAACAGCAAACAATTTCAAAAAAGCATTAAGCGATATCAGGGAATACGGACGCCTAGACGGTTGTCAAGGCGGAAGTCTAAGTGATTGTCTAAGTAGATACAAAAATAATTCATGTTCAAATATAAGCTAGGAGTATCTAATATTATGCTTTACGAAAAAATAAATACTAAATAAGATCACGACAAAAGCCTAAAGATGCATAATTATCCATGATGAATTTATCTTTTATAAAACAAAAAATCAGAGTGAGATTCCTAGGCAGTCAAGCACAAAGTTATCAAAAGCCTCTGCCTGGGGCATTAGGCCAAGATAAGCGAAATCGCGTAGGCTATCACTCACCCAATCGTAATGAGATTGAAGACCCTTTTGTCCTTCCTTACTACTCCCTCCATCCCAAAAAAAAAAAAACAAAAAAAAAAAAAATACAACCGCGCACACTTTGAAGCTTTCATGAGGCGATCAAACATTATTTTTTAAAAAATATTATGAACACACTAATAATGGATTAAGTTGTGAATTTTAACCCTGAACCAAAAAAATAATTTTCACACATCGTTAGGAATAAGAATGAAACGACTCGAAGTGCTCACCGTTGTAATTTTTATAGGACTGAGGAGTACTATTTTATTTTATTTTTTATCGATGATTCAATAGTTTTTCTCTCTCTTTTAAGTTGTTTAGCCAACAACAAGTTGATACGTTCAATATTTCAGTTTTTAAACATTAAGAATGTAAAATCCAGGGAGTAAGCCTCCATCGGATTCTGGATTAAAGTATAAGAAAAGCAAGATTTTACAGGTCCATATGATAGTAGTATGAAAGTTCTTACTGTCATATGTTGCAATGTTGTTTTTGTCATTGGAATGATGATTTAGAAAATCTGTGCAAATGCATTTCACCTCATACCAATACAAATGCATTTCATCATGTTCTTCCTAGGCTTATAGGTTTTCTCGCCAAAACATCCCCTAATGACATCACCCACTGCTTACGCCTTATAGGAGTTCTATTGCACGACGCTGCCCGCTGCCCACTGCCCACTGCCCACTGCCCACTGCCCAGGCCTTTTCACGATTACAGTAACTCGTTACATACATTTTAAGACCTTCTACGGCCACACCTAGGCAGACACCCATATCCTTTTTTCAAGACACAAACAGAAACATACCTCCTTGGTAATTCGGGTCACTGTATCATGGTCAGTCGTAATAATGTGAATCAAATCGAACAACTTGAACACCTCCTTCAAAGACCGATCGCCTGGTCCAAATCCGCCACCAAAACAAGAATCATCCTCATCACAATTATCAATGATTCACTTTAACAGTGACACTAATGGAGAAAAAAAACCAAGCAAACGAAGAGATAAAGGACATACTTTTGAGTATAACATGCTCTACATCAGAGAAAACTATGACAGCCTTTTCGCCCAAACCCTTAGCAATCTCTCTGTGCGCAAAAGGGGAAAAAAACACAAACCCACCACCAATTCTTTCATCAAAAGCAATAGGCACCGATGGAAAAAACACAACAAACATGAAATGGGATTATTGAATCGAAAATCGCAAAACCCAAAAGACAATGAAGCAGCAAAAGCACTAAAATGGAGTGGTTTACAGTAGAGTGGCGTCTCTGATTGAACCATTGAGGTGAGCGTGGAGTTCCACCTTTGGCATGGATTCGAACCACTCCATTTCCATTCTTGATTTCTGATTTATCTGATCTCTCAAAGAAGCTGATCAACTTTCTCTGCTTTTCTTTTCTTTTCTGTTCCTCACAAACAGTGTCAATTCTCCCCTTGCATGAATTCATAGGGTGTGCTTGTTTTAGAAAAAGGATAAAGTTAGATTATTAGTTGGATTCATAGTTGAGAATTAATCGTTCAAGGATTAATTACTGTGTTTTATTGTTTAATACTTATTGTGTTCAAGGATAAAGCAATAGGAGTTTTTTTTTTTTTTCACTGTAATACTTTAAATGTGTCAAACAAACACAAATAAAATAAGATTATTTTTTATATAATGAATTTATCTCATTGGACTATAAGTCTCCAGACTAATTAGTTGTACCATCTCCACTAATTAATCCCCAGTGAATGTGTTATTATAGATAGGGATTAGAAATTTGGGATATGACTAATAATCTCATCCAATCACATATCCCATGCTTGTTTGAGTATTTTGAGATTTATGAGAAAAATATAACTTATCTCATCTAATTAACTTAAATTCCCATATGGAGTGACTACTTAACGAGGGAGAGAGATGAGATTATTAGTCCCAAGGATAATAACACATCTTCAAGCCAGCAATGTTCTTCTAAAACAAAATGCAGTCATTAGAACAAACATTGTCGAAACGTTGTCATTACACATGACAAATTATTTCTCTTTGAAATTACACAATATCGTAACGAGGGGTATCGAATCCTCAAGGATAGATAAAATAATTGTTGGGTGATAAAACTATTGTAATAGTTTTAAAGTGTGAATTAATTGGTAAGATGTATTGAATATGAAACTAATTAAAATTACTAGTAATATTAAAATAACTACACTAACAAACTAAGAAGAATTAATAATAGCTACGTTTATATAGATATCAATTAATTAACATAGCATAACACACATAAAATCCTTTAGAATTCATATATCAATAATAGATAGTTCAAAAGTACTGTTAATTAATTTAGAGAGTGGATAATTCTGGATCAATTATAAATAGTGAAATCTCATTTTCTTATTCCTAATATAATTACACCCATGAAAACATGCAATGTCATATGCATCATTATTTCGATTAAACCAATAAAAGTTTTAATTTAATTCTCATGGCAATGAATTAATTGAAGAGAACTTTTCTATATTCTTGGATCAGATTAGTTACAAAAGTATATTGTAAAGATCCGAAAAATTTGAGATAATTTATTTTCTAAATTATTAACAAAAATAGTATATTATTGAACGTCATAATTTATTTGACGGGTTATAAAATTTGTTTATCAAAATCATGATAAAAATATGTCATTTGTCAAAGATAATGAGGTTTAGTTTATGTAGAATTTTAAGAAATAATTTTTGGAGCAGTAAGTTATAGATTTAAATGCGTCGAATGGTCATATTGGGCAGTAAGCCGTTTTTCAGATTGTGAAGCAACACGGGCCGTGTCATTATGGGCAGTAAGCTATTTTCTAGATTGTGAAGCAACACGGGTCGTGTTGTATCAACACGGGCCGTGTCATTATGAGCAGTAAGTCATTTTTCATATTGTGAAGCAACACGAGCCATGTTGTATCAACACGGGTCGTGTCATTATGGGTAATAAGTCATTTTTCAGATTGTGAGGGAACACGGACTATGTTATATCAACACAAGCCGTGTCACTATGGACAGCGATTCCAGTCCTTCAAGCTGCACGGGCCGTGTTGTTAAATGCTCAACTCCAAAACGCGAACATCATGCACAAGAGTGCGTCTTAATACGCGTATCCTATTATATTATAAGACTCGAAGACGCTGCTCGTTGTCACTTAAGGACGAGGCTGAACGTGTGCACGCGAAGAATTGTGATAAAAGGTAACGTTTAGATTCATTGTGTGTAGCGATGCGTATACCGTGAGTATAATAATATGCATTGAAATCTTTGGACATAGTCACTAAAGTGGCTGACGTAAAACACTGACTGCAACTGTTGTGTGCTGTGTGTTAAATACTGAGTGTCATGGGGTGTTGTTGTATTGTGTGTGTTATGCCTTATTTGTTGATATAATGAGGATGAATGTGTGAAAAGAGTGTAAATATTGATGAGATAACTCCGTGGTATAAAACACAAAGAGCGTTGTGTCTGTCACATATGCTATACAATGACTTGGTGATGACATTCTTTCATCGATCTTTTGGTGTAAGGGTATCTCACTGCAGGAGACCCTGGGCTCCGGTTTGGTTGATCCCCTTTCGCGGATGTCCTTTTTGCTAAAGCTAAATAGAGATCATCTATGAAATTGAATAAGTCTCGTCAAGGGTACAATTATAACATTGAGGGTATCTATTGTCTGTCGTCTCTGTGTGATTGACATGATGGTAAGTATAACAATGTCTTGAGTGAGCTGTTAAGTGAGACTTGGATTGGGGACTTGTCGTGTCACAATGTCATTGTCTCACTTTGTTTGATATGGAGGTCTTGACTGTCATTATCATAAAGGGTATTATGGTAGTAAATGACGTCGATAAGGTCTGGAGTGTCGATGGACGCATGGTTTTGAGTATTGTTAAGTCTGCTTATATGACTAGGGTGAATCATTGGTATGCTTGTGATAATAATTGGGAATGTTAGATTGACATGATAATTTCAGGGTGCTGAAACAAAGGATCTAAGTGATCATTTTTCTTCTTCTTTTTTAATATCTTCTTCTTTTGTGTAACCCCTGGTAAGGGGACTGACACGTTATTGAGCTCCTATAGCTCACGGTTACTATTTTTCTGTGTCTTTCTTCTTCTTTTTGATATAGGAGTAAGACTTTAAGGAGAAGTGTGACCTAAGATTTGATGCTAGATGTAACTTTTGTGTAAAAGATATTCTGATCTTAGAAAGAGATGTAAATTTCACGGTAAAGATGATATTCTGAGATATGATTGAGTGCATAAAAAATTTCTAAACTAAAGATGTATAGGTGAACTTAGCTTAATTCTTATGACTAAGTTAGGAAATATAGTTTTTGCCTAGTTGAGGCGTTGGGCCCAGTGACAGTGACGTCATATGTATCATTAATAAGTTATGAAAAAAGTCAGGGCGTTACAATCATTAATCATTTTCAATATACGCTACCATATAATTAGAATAACAAAAGTTTTATTTTAAATATTATTTGCTACCTAAAGTATGTAATAAAAATTAGCACACTAACACATTATATTAATCATCTAAACTAGTTGATTAGGTTATTTCAGATTCAGCACATGATTAAATTCATACAGACATGACATAAAAATCACTAACATAATTATTGTTATTAAGCTCATAACAATCTCATGATCTACCACTAATTTGGATTCATTCACATGATTTTGCTAAATAGATCTACTCACTCATGATCAGAATCATCACAAAAATTATCAATCAACATCATAGAGAACATCATCAATTCAATCAAAAGAGATGAGAAATTCTCTACTCTTGATGATCAAAACGAAATGATTGAAATATGAATGAAAGTCTGAATCCAAAGATACAAAGTCTTGATCACGAACGAGATCCAACGCAAGTCAGACCCGGATTAGAATTGTAAACCTAAACTAAGCTAAACTAATGAGATGAGAAATGAAAGAACAAATGGGTAGAACTAGGGTTACAACAGAGACGGCAAAAAACAGATATGAAAATTTAGCATAAATAATGGGCATGAACTCCAATAGCGGGTACGAACCACAACATAAAAAATCAATGTTTCTAGAATTTTTGTAATATCCCTGCAAAATCCTGTAAATAAAAAGATATCAGGTTGTTAATATCTTGCGAGATATTACGAATTTAAGATTTGAGTGTGAGGG
>JAOVYX010014799.1:0-30620 GCA_035668315.1 Drosera spatulata | reverse complement strand
AGGCCTTTGGCTTATATGATGGGTCCTTGTTTCGGACTAAACGTAGCTACTCAACCATGGCTAAGAAGGGTGTAACTGATGGCCTTGACAACGCCCCCTCAACTGCAAACTTTTCAACTGAATCAAGAAGAGAGCAGAATCATGAACCACATCCTGTTGTTGGCATGGATCTGGATGATTCCCATGGCCATGGAGATTCTCTTGACTGCATGAGGGAAGTGCCCGAGTACATACCAGAATACTTCCAAGTTTTTGGTTTATCGGACTGGCCGAGTATGATCTATGATGTTAGTTCACAGAAGATATCTTTTCATATCCCCTTGCACGGGTTGCTGTCTTTCATACTAAAGGAAGTTCTGAGAAAGTGTTTTAGTGATGATGCACAAGCAGACACTGGCTGCAGTAGTTGTCCACAAAACTTGTCTTCAGCCTATCAAACTTTCTTTAGGAAGCTTCTTAGAAGCTGTCAGCCTAATGGATATTCATCCTATATGATGGAACATCCTCTGCGGCTTAGAGTATTTTGTGCTCAGGTTCATGCTGGAATGTGGAAGAAGAATGGTGATGCTGCTTATTTATCATGTGAGTGGTATCGTTCTGTTCGCTGGTGAGTGCTTTAAGTCATTTGGTCGTCTAAATCTACGGAGATAATTGTTCTTTGTTTATAGTTGTGGGTAATATTTATTTCCATGACCTTTCATGATGGCCCTTTTGCAGGTCTGAACATGAACTTGAACTTGATCTATTCTCCCTGCAATTTTGTGCGGCATTAGCTCCAGCTGATTGTTATATCAAGCGAATTCTGGACCGTTTCGGACTGTCTAGCTACACCTCCTTAGATCTGGAACAATCTAGTGAGTACGTAATCTTCTTGCTCTTGGTGAGATCTAATAGTAGGAATGATGCTCAATGTGTGCTTCTGTTCAAGCATAATATTATTTTGTTAGCCTGGCTTTGCATCTCTAAGCAACATAATTCTTTGCTATCTTGGAAGGACAACAGTATTGATATAGCCACTCTGGCACACTATCCAGTAGCGGTTTTGCAACTGCTACAGGCCAGCTCTGTTCTTAAGAAATGTAATTAATCATGAACATTTTAGGAGATCTTCTTCACGAGCAAGTAATCAAAGCATGTGTAATTGGGAATTCGTTTTCTCATAGCTTTCCATCATTCTGCACACGTTCAACTATCATTGCCCTTTTGGGGATTATTTTGGTTTCTACCCTGTATTGATTTTTGCAATTGGTTACCCAACTTTTCGATCTCAAAATATTGAGGAAGTATATTTTGTGAACTTATTTGGGCTTTCAAGGCATAGAGATGTTTTCTTCCTTGTTTTTTTATGCTTAGACGATGGATTTTGGTGTCATCAGCTAAAAACTTACTGATGACTTGTGAGGAGCTTTGAAGTAACTGTAGGAACATTTCTGATCTTGTGAAAGAAGACTTGGAATAATCCGGAAGAAACTGTCTTGGGGATGATATTCTTTGTCAGAGGACTTCTTTGAGGATCTTATTTTCTCTGTGACCACAGGGCTGATCTTCTGTGCGAAGGCAGAATGGATGATGGGGAAAGTCATAATTGCTTCAAGTTATACCTGGCGTAATACTTAAGAGAATACTAGGAACTGAAAGCACTCAAAAAAGTACTCTAGACTTGTTGTTTTTCAATAATGGTTGACATGTTAAGATTCTTAGCTCATTTTTGGTTTCTAATTATGAGTAGTATTCAGTCCATATGCTGTGAAGTTATTGAAATTTGCTTTATATCAAGGGTCCATTTATAGCTGGCTTTAGCCATTTGAAACTAAAAATCGCTGGAGTCTGGACGCGGGGAACTGGACTAAATCAAATTGTTTGATCTTATATCACGGTAATTTGACATGCTTCGCCTTTCCAGTTTCCACTATAGTTCTTGACTCTTTGTAGACTTCTTATTTTATGTCTTCTGTACATGAATTATTCTTTGTATAGATATTTTCCAACATCGAGAATGTTAGCCTTGTAGATTGATGTACTATCAATTAAATCTTAACTGTGCTGTTTCCTTTCGGAGCTATATTTCCAGGTATGAACCTGTATTGGTGCAGGAGATGCTTACTTTGATTATTCAGATCATTAAAGAAAGACGATTTTGTGGGCAAAGTGCGACTGAGAATCTGCAAAGGGAACTGGTCTGCAAGCTTGTTGTTGGCGATGCTACTCACAGTCAGTTGGTCAAGTCACTTCCTGCAGACCTCTCTAAATCTGATCAGCTGCAGGATATCTTGGATAGAATCGCACAGTATTCAACGCCATCAGCAATGAGTCAGGTTGATTTATGAGTTAACCTCTTTTTGTGCTTTCCCTCGCCAGAACAAAGAAAGGAAAAGAATGAAAATTTAACAGCCTGAGTTGGCTTGAAGCGGCTATTTAACTATCATTATTCTGCAGGGGAAGTTTGCACTACGATTGCCGTATTGGAAAGAACTTGATTTATATCACCCACGAGGAAATCCCAAAGACTTGCAAGCTGCTGAAGAAAGATACTTGCGTTTCTGTGGTGCTTCAGCTCTGAATATTCAACTGCCAAAGTGGACCAAGATATATCAACCCCTTGAACGAATAGCTAGAATAGCTACGTGCAATATGGTTCTCCAAATTGTTCGTGCTGTACTGGCTCATCGTGTTTTAGCTGATAAATCAGGTCAACCGCGTGCCCCTGACAGTGTTGTTGTGACAGCACTGCACTTGCTATTTTTAGGCTTGGATGTCTGCGTTGTCTACGGAAAATCTGGTTCTAACTTGCTAAGGGAAGGAGATCACATCCCATTGCTTGCTTTTGCTGGTGAAGAAATTGATGTTGGTGTAGCTGGTGCACAAAGTTTATTGTCACTTCTTGTTTTAGTAATGAGGTTGCACAGGGAAGAAAGTGTTGGGAGCTCTTTGGATGCAGGAAATTGTAACATTTCTTCTCTCATTGAGAGTTTATTAATCAAGTTTGCTGAACTGAATCCTGGGTGTTTGAGTAAATTACAACATCATGCTCCAGACGCAATTAAAAATTTGTTCAAGTCTTCAACCGATGATGAGCCAAATGTATTATCTTCGATTTCTGGAGCTGACCAGCGCAAAGCAAAAGCTCGGGAGAGGAAGGCTGCAATATTGGTCAGTTGTAACATTTTCATCACTTTTCTCACAAACGTAGTACTTTTTTTCCTGCAACATGAAGTTAAGGTGGCATGGCACAGTTACTCTGTCAGTAGGATTAAACAATCTAGTTTGTTTCATTGGAGATATTCTGGCACTCATCATCAGAAAGTAGTTAATTCTAGGCTGAGCTTAATACATGATGGACATTTCATTTTTGAATGGATTTGCCCATTTCGACCAAATCTTGCAGGCAAAAATGAGAGCAGAGCAATCAAAATTTTTAGCAAGCCTCGAATCTGATGCAGATGCAACAGAGGATGTACGAGTCGCAAAAGAAGAGGATAGTCTGGAAACAGGAATAGTGTCCCATGAGGGTAAACATGATATCTGCTCTCTTTGCCATGACCCTGATTCAGAAAATCCGCTATCCATCCTTGTGCTTCTTCAGGTAAACAACTTCTCGATGTTTGCTTTTGCTGGATTTTTAAAGCAGATCATAATGTCTATTTTCTCTCGTTTGCATTGGTTTAGTATATGCACTTAATTTCTTGCAGAATGAAACATACATATGGATACTGACTAGTTTTCTTCTTATTTTTTGATGTTTACCTACTAAACAAGAAATCCAGGCTTGTCAGCTTTGTTGACAAAGGCCCCTCTTCCTGGGACCAAGATTGGACTTCTGCCTTTGACATGGGAAAGTCTGCTGCTGAACCTGTTAATGAAGTAGTTTCACCTGGAGGAGCTGTTCATGGTAACTCATCGGATGGTATTTCTTCATCTCAGCTGGCTCAGATGGTTCAAAGTTTACACGAGTTTGCCCATGATTGGTCTCCTGCAGAAATCAGTTCTCTTATGGCTTATTTCAAGTCTAAGATACCCGAGCTAAAGAATGTTCTTCTTCCTGACATTTCTAGTATTGTGAAAAAAGAAATTTCATATTCCTTTGAATCAGTGGAGCAGGAGATATTCTTATCAGTTCAAAAGTGTATGAGTATTATTAGGGGTGAATCAGATGACCAAGAAGCATCTACCAATCAATATTCAAGAAAGGATTCGAACTCATTTATGCTAGGAAGATATTTAGCCACTCTTACAAGAGAGTTCACACTAAGTGTTTCAGTTTCTGATAGAGGCGCTTCGCAATCCTTGGAGCCCTCTTTGGAGATTCCGTCATATGATAAATTCGGACCCATTGGTTGCGATGGCGTTCATCTCTCTTCCTGTGGCCATTCTGTTCATCAGGTCTGTCTTGACCGCTATTTGTCATCTCTAAAAGAAAGGTAACTCCTATTCAGTGAGCGAAATCTTTTGATTTCTCTTTATTTTTTCTCATTTCACCTACAAACATGCTAAGGTGTAATTCCAATCGGAATTTGAATCCTGAAATGCTGGCCTTTGTTTTTTTTTTTTTTTTTTCCCGTGGGAACTGCACTAGAACGTCTTCTGGGTGAAAGACTTGAAGTATCCTCTGTCTTTTTTTGAAGGGAAATAAAGACACTTTATTGTGTTACAGTTTGTGGAGCTCTAGTAAACATGTTACGTGGTATAGTTGAAATTTCTTGATGATTTCCGACCCTTGGAATTTGAACCTATGGGTAATATGCTGTAGTGATTTTAATCCAGGTGGATAGCATTCCATGCATCTAATTAATGGCACCCAAGCATCTCTTCGCAAATACTCAACTTCTTGCTTTAAGTTGCTTCGTATAGAGAGAATTTCATGTGCTCTAGTAGCGTTTGTTGTACATATATGGGTTTGGTGAATTTGTGGTTAGTCACACAGAGTTATATATGGCTAGACCGTTAAATTTCTAAATCAATGGCTGAGATTAAAAATTTATTTTTTTTCATTAATTGAAAAGAAAGAAATAAACTTTTAATCTCAACCATTGATCATCAAATCCAACAATTTAGCTATACATAACCTTAAATGTGGCTAAGCACAAATACTTTTTTCCCTATATATACTCCATCTGTTCCACAAAACACGCAACAAATTTACCGACACAGAAATTTATGTGTGCTAAATTTTATAGAAATGACTCATTTTGTCCTTTTGGTTTTGTGGGAGAGAGGAGAGAAAAAAAAGAGGAGAAAAAGTAATGAGATGAGTTGATATGATATAAAATAAAAGTAGGGGTGTTTTGGTAGTTTTATAGAAAAAAGTTTCCAACTATGAAAGTGTTGTAATTTTTGTGGGACATCCAAATTTAGGAAAGTGTTATTTTTTTTAGGACGGAGGAAGTATATTTTAATTTCGTGGAACTCCAGAAGGCTCTAAGTTTCAATGGTGTGCAAAAAAGCAGCAATGACATTGTGATCTGTCTCTATACAGATTATCGTGCACCCTTAAAAGTTTGCAATTTAAGTCTATCATTTCATCCCACTTGACGTTGTGGCCAATCCCTCCTGAGAAGAGGATGGTGAGCAGCGAAAGGGGTGGAATCTTGGAGGCTTGATCATAGGTTGTTGGTTTGGATGAGTTAATATTTAAACCTTCTCATAGTTCATCGTGTGATTTTGGTTATCCACGCCTTTTGGATATGGAAACAAGGAATCTGTATATTGGTCGTCATTTATCCAGCTTTTTGCTTGTGGTGGCCGTGGTAGGAACCATTTAGCTGCTGAAGAAATGGTTTTTTTCATTGCTAAGCTGCTTTTTGCTCCAGAAACATAATAGCATATTTGTTGTCATTTTCACTGCTCTGTTACTGCAAATTCATGTTGTAGTTGATTGCGCACCTTGTTGATGTTTCTGAAGTTCGTTTTCTCAACATGGATACAGATATACCAGACGACTCATCTTCGAAGGGGGACATATTGTTGATCCAAAACAGGTACATCTGCAAAAATTGATCACTACCTTGATTACCTCTGCAGGATTAGCTACCCTTATTTTCTCCTCAAATAACAGTATTTAACTACGTGCAGAACTATTTTCACACCAGGAATCTCCTTCATCTAAACCTCGTCTTATTTTAATGACACTTAGTGACATCACTAAATTTTTAGTCGCATTTTAGTCGCCTTTTGGCTTTTGCGACTAAAATTCTTCATTTAGCGACTAAAAATCTTAGTCGCCTGTTTGGTTGATTTTTGTAGTGGATGTACTCCATGTCTTGAATCTGATACCCTTGATGGTGTCACTCCTGACTTTTTCAGGGAGAGCTCTTATGTCCAGTTTGTCGGCGACTCGCAAATTCCATTCTGCCCGTGATGCCCAAGTGTTCTTCAGGATGGTTGGAGCAAACAATTACTTTGCCCGGTGCATTGACAGCATCTGATAAGGAAATTGGTTGCCTCAAGCTTGAACCTGCATGGTCTTTGTTGAAAAGTGTAGCTGCTGTTGTTTCCAAGGGAAATTACTCCCAAGTTCTTCCTACGAGGGAGCATACAATGATAGGGCAAAATCTTGAACCTGTCTATAAAGTACTTTGTGGTATGTATTTTCCCGGGAAGGAGGATACCCTTTCCAAATCAGGGAGAGTGAGTCCTTCTCTGCTTATGTGGGATACCTTGAAGTACACGCTCATATCAACAGAGATCGCTTCTCGTAGTGGAAGAACTAGTCCTATGTCAAAAACCAGCCTTGGTTCTTTGTTCAAGGAGCTTGAATCATCTGGTAGATTTGTCCTGCAGCTGTTGCTACACATTGTGCAAAGTACAAGAAGCAGGAACCCACTTGATATCCTTCTGAGGTTCATAGGCCTACAATCATTTGAATCATCCATTTGCTACGGCGTATCACCAGAAAAAGGTAGACCATTGTCTTGCAAGCTTCTTTGGTTTTTGTATTCCTGCCTAGTGAAATTTAGATTTTAACAGCTCCTACTCTGACTGAATTATGTGTCTCCTCTGACTACAACATTGGAGCTGTTTAGAGTGAGCGCTTCAACCATATGCCTAACAGACTTCTAATGAGCTATGGACTTCTGGTCTCGTGGGACACCGTGTGGTTCAGCTATAGAGATTAGAGAGTATCGGTGTGAATATTTTTTTCCCCATTGTGATGTTTTACTCTTTCGGAGTAGCATCATGAATTTCATGCATGACGAATAGATAAATCATAAATTCTAGTAGATTAGTTACTGCTTCTGCCATTCTTACATTTTCAGTGTAGATTAGTTACTGCTGCTGCCGTTCTTACATTTTCAGTGATATGACAGGTAAGTTATGGAGCTTATTGGAACACACAGATGCAGGCGAGTTGTTTCCTGACACCCAATTTTGGAACCAAGCTTCTGCTCCTGTCCTAGTTCAAGATCCTTTCTCCACATTAATGTTGCTCCTGTTTTGTCTACCATACCCAATATTATCATCTAGAGAGTCCTTTCTGTCGCTTGTACACATGTTCTATTCAGTTTCCGTCACACAGGTAACAAAATATTCTTAACTTATTACCTGCTGGGAAGTATGTTTGGTTCCATGATATTAATAGCTTATGTTTGTTCTTGCAGGCCTTGACCGCCTATTTTGGTCATATCCAGGATATTGAAAAGCAGTCTGGCTTTCATGATTGCCTAGTGAGTGATATTGCGGAGTTGGTTGAACTGTCACCTCTTGTGCGGCAGAGACTCCTGTCCTACTACATCGATACGGATGATAATGTTAAGGATGTGATCCGCAGCTTTTGTTTGCCCTATTTGAGAAGATGTGCTCTGCTGTTGAAACTTTTAACTTATTCTGGGCACAGTATTATTGATTTAAATTCATATGCTGATGGAAGAAAGGTCGGAGTTGAAGCACTTACTGAATCTCGTGAGCTGGAGAACCTGTTTGCCATCCCTCCCTTGGATGACATTCTTGGTGATGATCTTCTTCGTTCTTTGGCAAGGGTCTGGTTTCGACATGTATGCATGGAGTTTGAACATAACAGGGTCCAACGGGCTCTATACTTGACCCCTGTCATTCCGTTTCGACTGATGCGTCTGCCTCTTATCTACCACGATCTCGTGCAGAGGTATTCATCTGCTTTCTTGTTTTCCCCCCTTATAAGTGCTTCTGAAACATTTATTACACCTTTTATTACTTCATTAAATCGAACTTATGTTCCTTAGGTTTATAAAACCTCATTGCCCCAACTGCAATGCTATTCAAGAAGATCCTGCATTATGTCTTCTATGTGGTCGGATATGTACTCCAAGTTGGAAGCTCTGCTGCAGGTTTTATTTTCTACTTCAATTAGTTCCGTGCAACTCTTTCCTGATCTGATTACTGAGGAGCTCAAGCTTATGGTGTGCTGTGGATGGAGGTGGACTCATGAACATTATTTGTGATTAACACCTCTTTCACCGGTCCTTTTTTGGGCTTGAAATTAGGTGCATTTGAACAATTTGTGACGATGTTGAGAACACACGTACTCACTTGCGCAAGCTTTCCGAAATGTTATGTGCATTCTAAATCTTAAGAGTTTCGATACACACATTTTGACTCAGTTTCTTTTGCTTCTTGTTAAAAGGGAAAGCGGATGCCAAACTCATTCAGTTTCTTGTGGTGCTGGAACTGGGGTATTTCTGTTGATTAGGGTAAGTTACGATGTCTCTCAACATCATCAGCTTGCAACTGTTCATTTTCTTTTTCTTTGGCTCTCTATGGTTTTTTTTTTTTTTTTTTCTCTTTCATCTGCTAGTCGAATTCTATTGGGCTCTTATATACTGTTTTTTTTCCTGCTTTCTGTGAATAGAAAACCACAGTTTTGCTTCAGAGAAATGCACGCCAAGCACGCTGGGTTTCTCCATACCTTGATGCATATGGTGAAGAGGTATGCTGACAATTGATATCTGAATCTCTTTCACAGAGGCACTTTTTGTCTTAACATCGGTGATGATTGTAGTGTTGACACATCAGGACATCATTCTAATATAGGAGGGTAGAGGGGTAATAATCTGCCAATTCTTCTAGATGAGAAGGATGTCTCATCTTAGTCGGCAATTTGAGTAGGACGATGCACTAAGAAGATATCAGTGCTTACATCCTTGCAGCCTCAGTGACTTATTTTACTACTGACCAAGTCGTTACTGATTTATTGTGGTTGCAGGATGTTGAAATGGATAGAGGGAAGCCACTCTACCTGAATGAGGAGCGCTATGCAGCACTTACTTCCATGGTAAGTCGGGGGAATGTTACTTATCTTTAACCTTGCTCTCTGTTTTCGTTGTTTAACACCCCCCCCCCCCCCCCTCTCTTTTTTTGGTGAGAACAATTGACATCTTATTGAGGATACAGAGTGAAGTCCAATCTATGCAGACAGAAACTATCAAGATATATCTAGACATCATGTAGCTAGATCAATATAATTGGAGAAATCAATCCCTTTGCCCCAAATATGCCAGTTTCCTCCTCTTTTGTCATCTAACAAATGTGTATTTTAGGTCGCGTCTCATGGAATCGACCGTAGCTCCAAGGTTCTTCGGCAAATGACGTTTGATCCACTCTTCCTGGTTTAGTTGGTGAAGATGGGCTCAAGGATATCGTCAAGGATTGGCACATAAGTTTGCACTTTTTGCTCTGCTATTTGTCGATGCACCAGCAGCTACTTGGATCTTGTGCTGCTGTTTTGCGTGTGTAATAGCTGGGTGCGTTTTTTGCATATATAAACTTTGCATGTATAACCCTCCCACCTTGTCAGTGATAAGGATGTACATGGATGCCATACATGGCATCGTGAGTTGTTGTATGCCTGCTTTTGGGGGAAATAATCTGCTGAAAAAGCACATTTTGGACAGCTTCATTTGTGTACAGTGAAAAGTGCTCTAGTATTCGAACAAACTGCTTTGCATATTGCATTGGCGATATATCTTTTACTTGCATTACATTATCAAACAATGATTTCCATTAGTTGAAAGGCAAAGTCACTGGAAACAGATTAGGATGGAACGTCGTGGTTTTGGTTATGTTGCCATTCTGCATTTAGAGATCACATGCAAGCAAGCAGATAAATTTATTTGTATCATAGAATGCGATTGGAATTTGAATCTTCAGGGACTAGAGAGAAGAATCTGGAACCAGGATACGCCATGGTGCGGGGAGGCGTTTAAGTTCTGGCATCCAACAAGGCAGCACAGCGCAACACAAATGATCAGTCCGACCAACATATCCCATCTTTGATCCAATCCAATAACAATGTTCCATCAGAATGCGCCGATAAACACATACAAAGACTCCAGTTTACTCGAGTCACATTAGAAACAATAGGATAGCTTATATGGAAACGAACAAAAAAACCATGTTCAACAGACAGATGTACTACGTGAGACCTGCGGCAAAAGGTAGATCTTCATTTGTGTCGATGTTCACATTCCTAAGTTGCAACAAGATATCCGTATGCTGTATCTGTAGTACCTAGCAAAGCTATGAAGACTATCAAGCTAAGCTCTTTGCATCAGTCTCCAGCTGCATTTTGATAGCAGGAAACTTCTCCAGAAGCAGCTGAAGCTTCCAAGAGTAACTATCCAGAGTTGCAAGGCCGGAACTCTGGCTGCGAGGTTCCTCACTATCTCCTCTTCAACCCTCTGATTCCTCCTTCATCGGGATGTCTTCATGGAACATTTTAAGAGCATCTTCAGATGAAACAGAACGCACAGATTCGCCCAAGCATTTGAACTTGCTTCTGTCTTCTTCCATTTCGACCAACTGAAAGCTTCAGGAAGGCAGGAAAAGGCGCTGTTCCATTAGATATGCGAACTTAGCAAGAGGGATGGAAAAGCCAAATCAAGCAACTTAAAATGCGTGGAGAATACAGTTACTCATGACCATTAATTTTTCCTAACAAGTCAAATCTACATCTCGTCAAGTCTTTACCCAGAAACATACTTCGAATTTGAGGCCTCGGCAAAAACAATGTTCCAAAACCTTCATCGTCAGGTCAGCACGGTGAGGTCAGGCTGTATGGGCTAAATGGACAAAAGGCATTTGTCATATTGAAAGCGAGTAGTTGACGATGATCTGTACCCTCTGAAGATCTAACAAATGAGCTGAAGGTGTTCCAGCTCAAACAACTTTTTATTCCAATTTGATTACTCCCAGAATTGGAGGTTTGTCAGGTTTAAACCAGCACTGCAAGTTGAAAATATAAAAGAACGACTTCTTCCACCCTCAGGTAAGAACCTGCAGAATGTTCTCTAGGAGTAGAAGGCAGGCCAGTAAGCAAACCAAGGAAATACTAAAAACTGTCGCGAGCTCTAGTGAGTAGAAGGAGAGTTCAGGTGGTGTCAAGGGGTTGCGTCCCACTCCTGGTTCTCATGCCATTGTGTTCAAGCAATGAACTTCTAGTTCTGCTCAGTTTGGGCAGTAGCTCTTCCCAAAAAATGTCACTCTGCTGCTAGAGTTTCGGGGATGTATTCACTTAATGAATTTTTAATCGGTTTAGATACGAGATTCCCAGGTCAGCTTACATCCTCTTCGTAAAATTATGAATTTCTTCAATGCAAGAAAATAATATTGTAACTCAAGTAATGTAAGTACCTGGTAAGTCCCCTGACAAGTTCTCCATATCATACAATGATCTTTCAATGGGTTTACTCAGTCGATAAAGTTAAGCATGATATTCTAAACTACACACACCGTATGACCAGGCAACACTCTGCTTGTGAGTTTCATAGGAAAAGAAAGGAATGGAAATGATAGGATTAGAAAAGAAAAGAGCATTTGCAGCAGTTTTCCCCAAAGACTCCTTATCCTCACAATTAGCGAAAAGCAACGCACGCAACGATTTCTGCATCCCTTTCTCCTTCTTCAAACAAGTCCCTATATCATTTTTGATTCCCCCCACTCTGGGAAGCGAATAAGCTATCCCTATACACCTTTCCAGTGCCACATCATCAACATTGCAATGGATCTGGGCGATTTCTCAAAATTTCCTCTCTCCTGTTTTTCTCTGGAGAAAATCTACAATCAAACTATTCATCGACATCTCCGGCTATGGAATCGATTCATCATCTACATCGGATCCGTTTGGACCGTTTCTTTTTCGTCATTCCCCATTCTTACGCATCAACCATGATCGTATCTTTTTTTTCTTCACAAATGATAATTTTCGGGGTTGAATCACCTATTCAATTTTTGGGTTTCTTTTCTGGGTCCAGAATTGGATAAATTGGAAGGAAATCTCAAATTTTCGACATAGGTTTTGCTCCTATTCAATTGTATTTCTGAATTTTTGGGTTTTTTTTTTTTTTTTGCCCCTGCTTCGTGCCCAGACTTTTTGCTTTTTTTTCCCTGCTCCTGCGCCCACGAGATATTCATGATTTCATTTGTATTTTCTGAAATTTAATTTTTGAAAAATATTAATTTTTTATGTTATGGGGTTGGATGATTTTAATAAAAAATGATTCTCTATGTTGTAGAACAGAAATAAGGATAAAAAAACAGTTAAGAAATGATCCAAGTACATAAAATAAGTAGGCACAATCACGTCTTTGTAGAGAACCTAAAACACAACCCATGACCTCACAGCGCACCTCAAACCATACAAACGAAATGGTATCGTTGTATGCATGAAAATGCAGAGTGCAGACCTCTGAGATAAAGATTAGCTTTATTGTTGAACATTGATACGACCACACCGCACAGAACAAGGCGGCAAGGCTCGCCAGAATCCAAGAACGTTGCATGATTTCACATGAAAAATATTTTAAGAATTCAACTCACTCACCACTAGTTGAAGAGGGTACGGTTACCCCATTTGCAAGATCAAAGATCTCCCAAAAGAGTACAACTCCATAGCAACATGCCCTCCCATCTGCGAACGAAAAAGAGCATCCACACAAAACATTATCAAACCAATTTCAGATTAATAAAATTTCTCCAAATCCATGGCTAACATGTAACGAACACGTAAGAAATCCAAGATGGGTCCTATCCACTATTTTGAGTTTCATCTAGCCAATATCATCTCTTTACCTACAAATCCATATATCGATCTTGAATTATTCCATTTATTGATACAAATCTCATAAATATCTTATTTCTAGAAACCAGTTCTACGATAAATCAGCAGAAGAATATTATCGATCTTTTAACATCTTAAGCGTCAAATAATCAAGAAAAACCTTTGACATACAAAACACCGGATCGAAACCTAATCGGTTCAATAATGCAAACGAAAACAGCTATGCCGCAATCAGCCGTGAAACCCTAGATAAGATTTTGAATCAAAAGCTCGAATTTCAAAGAAATGACCAAAAAAACCTCAGTATCTGAGGATTTGAATGGAGAAGTGAGGGACGAACCCTTTGAACCGCAAGGCGGAAAAGGTTTATCGGATAACCATAAGCGGTGATCGGAGATAGCGGCCGCGGCGGGGAATACTGTCGGAACGGCGGCGTTGAGGTTAGATTATGAAAAATCTATATTTCTTTCATCACATACAAATTAAACCCTTGAAATTTTTAAATAATAAAATTATTTATATTATGAATATTCACGATATATTCAAATATTATTTATGTAAAGTTATTATGAAATGTTAAGTCCTTTATTGTATTATTTTTCTTGTGTTCAGTTTTGATACAAGTGGTTAGGGTTTGTTAGCAAAAAGATTCCTTTTTCCTTGATCGAAATTCTGGTGACTTGCATAGTAATCTAGTTTTTGTCATTTTATGGAATGTTGTGGCTAGTCTGTATTTCATATGTTATTATTCATCATATATCATTCTACTAAAGTTCAGTTTTCGATGACTTAAATGTACAAAAGTTTGTGTTTGTATTATTGAGTCATAGGAACTCATACAAACCCTGTCTATGACGAAATCCATATGTTGTTGTTGTTGTATGTGTACGCAAGGATTCACTCACAAGATGATGATTTGATGCCTGTGCATCTTCCCTGCCACGCATCCGCAAGGATCAGCATTCCGATTATGTGGACAATGAGGCGACAATGTCATTTGCGAGGCCCATCTACTGCCTGGACGAAAATTTCGAGGAAACTGGTGTACTAGGGATGATCTTTGGTGTTGACGATGATATTTTTGTGCCCAATGACAGTGATTTTATGCCAGACCAGTATTGCGACAATGTGAGCCTTTGGTCTTCGATGCTCGACGAGGCACCAGGGTTCATGCTCTATCATGATATTGCCATGAGCTCGCTAGCTCTGAGCTCATAGATGACCAATGTCTGAGTGGTACGCTTGCTTGATTGGTACATTTAATTTTAGATATATTCTGCTTGATTGGTACACGATGGATCAATTACAGGTAATATTTCAACTGGCAAATTGTCTTTACTTGCAAGTCATCTTTGGGTTGCTCCTATATGGTTTCATACTTTCTGTTTACATTGCCCTACAAGAGGGATTCTCCCCAAGTAGTACTGGTAGCGAAACCGAATTGATCCTAACGACTAGGTGGTCAATCAGCTTCGAATCAATGGATGGGTCATTGTTCGTCCAATTTGGTGTGCCAATACTTAGCCAAATAGTGACCGACAGGGCCGCTTCTGTAAAGATGCTGAGTCTCAAATAGCAGTGCTAATCATTATTCATTTATTCTCGAGAGATACTACAAAACAACTATACGTATCTTACAAAAACCGGCGCATGATCAGGCAGCCATGGCTCACATTACAAGCATCACTAGTCGTTGTTTCAAACACGGACAAGATCTCTCGTCCTCCACCACCACTGAAGCCTCAGCACTGCAAAATCCTGACGAGACAATATTTGACTGACAATCTCAGTTACTAGTGCAGTCATCGCGCCTGCAGTCAGATTCGCAGTCGCAGCCTCCGTTCTCAGCTCCAGCCTCCACAATGAATCCTTCGTATGGTCTGCCACAAGCGAAAGCCTCACAGCTAAGGAAATAGCTACTAGGAATAAAATCATAAACACTGGACGACAGGGATTATTCTTACTGCTTCCTAGAAGCGATGCCAGTGATGAGAGTCTCTGCGAAGTTACTAACAGTGTCAGTGTAGGTCAAATCAGGATACATCTTGCATCTGAAAGACCACAAAACGATAACATATCACCACAATAAAGATCGAATCATTCTAAACAAGCCTTATTCTAGATCGCAGATCTTATTCTCCTTTCGACGCTAGTTTTTCAACGACCCCTTTGAATCTTTTATCAAAGGAACACATCAACGTGCCTTACGAAACATCTTTCAATGGGAAAACAAGATCAATTGTCTGTTAAAAAATGTCTATGCATTACAAATATAACACAAGAACCGTGTGCAATTCAATCATGAAAAAAAAATTAACGATGACAATCGAGAAACGGAACACATAAAATACGATGACATTCTATGATATCATGAGATGAACGAGAAGTGGTATGGTCCGGTGGTTACCCTCCGCAGTTGCTACCACACTTGCAATCAGAGCCACAGCCACGGTTACCACCACAGCACGACATTGTTTCTTGTATGTTTCCGATCACCTGCAAATCTCAGACAGTTCAGTGAGGATGTCTTTGAGAAGTTGATGTAGCTCTTGGA
This sequence comes from Drosera spatulata, assembly GCA_035668315.1. Lineage (NCBI taxonomy): Eukaryota > Viridiplantae > Streptophyta > Magnoliopsida > Caryophyllales > Droseraceae > Drosera > Drosera spatulata. The sequence continues at coordinate 15,039 of JAOVYX010014799.1, read as the reverse complement.
GTGAGAACAGCAGCTCTGTTCAAAGAGATGGTGAGGAGAGATAAGAAGGTGAATCCACCATCCATATGTCGCGATCTGAGTTTGATCAGGTATTCAGTTGCTGTTTTATAGGTATACCCTCCTTATTTGCGCATCACACAAGACTTTGTCGACACATAACTGCTGCAGCCTGCAGCAACTGATAGCAATCAACTGATAATCTGCTTCATCAAAACAAAAAGCTACTTCAATCGTCTCCTTCTCTTGTATATGCAAAATGTAAAATTAAAACTCAAAACTCACTATGACGGAGGAATAGATGGTTGACAGAACCATAAGTTGTCGAAAACCATCGCCCCGTAAGCGACACAACTTAGAGGCGAAAGAACGAAGAAATAAGATTAAGTGTTACATTATGCACAAAAATTCGTGAATGAATTACTTTGATCGCTACCTTACTGTGCACTGTACTACACTACATGGCACATACCATAATGTTACAGAGCTCAAATCGTTGCACTTCTAAGGCAGCTGCTTGTTCTATCCTAAAATTTGGAACCTGTGAAGCGACATCTTGCAAGCTTCATCAGCTGGATGATTCTGAGTTTTGTTCTTCTCTACCATATGAATCTTTGTGTGCCGGGTTCATGATCCCACTTGAATGGCCGGAACAAGAACATTGACATGATGAAGAAATTGATGACGATAAAAACAATCCACATAAGTAACCACTTGCTGCTATCGGTCACCGGTGAATGAAGCATCAATATAAAGTATGGAATTGTGTAGTATCTGAATTCGATCAATGGCGCAGGCACAACAGCGGCAGCACAAGCAAGGAAAAAGGCAACCAGCCAGATTTTCTTCTGGGTTTTAGCTGCGTAAAAGAAATCAAAGATGATAGCTGAGATGAAGTTAAATGGAGGAAGATTCCATAGGAAAAACTGGGATTAGTGATGCCCACCCAATATGTCTAAGATGGAGGCCCATGAGTATATGTACAGCGGTACGAGGAGGTACTTTGCAGTCCAATTAGCGTTAATAACCTTCCGCCAAAGGTAGAATGGGTAATGCCGGTTATCAGCAAGTAGGTATGGATGTGCAATACTGCAACATAGAACTTGCTATAAGTACCTTATAAGAGTAGGCCAAGTTGACCCAGAACAAAGGGACTCTTCAGACCCAGCGAGTGAGAATTTCGTACACAGAAAACATAATTATGAATTCAAGATAATGAAACAAGGACTAGAAGCATAGAAAGCTGAAGAAATGTGCGGATCTTGGAGGATTACTTTAGCTAATGTGTAATCATCAATGTAGAAGAGCTAAGCAATACAACAAACCTGAAGAAATGCACTGAAATGAAACCAGTAGCAAGAACGCTGAAAATCAGGAAAATGCTGACTGGCCTTCCCTTCACTAACGTGGAAAGTAAGACAGCAGCACGACGTAAAGTGAAATGGAATGGAGTGCTGGCGAGAGCAGAAATCAGACCCAGGTACAGCAACTGTGAGAAATGCAGGGAAACTGAATGAGCTTCCTTTGCACCTGCATCCATCCATGGGATGAGATGTAAACCCAACACGTATGGCAAAGAACAAAACAGGATGAGGAGAGGAGGACGAAAGTTACCAAGCACTATGCTTCCATTCCAACGAACAAATGCAATAAATGCAACCAAGACGAGAAGGAAAGGACTAAATAGAATGAACAGCTGCTGTTTCATATGCCATGCTCTAAACATTATAGTTCGTATCTCATCAACCAAATCTGCAAATTCAAGCGACAGAGACATGTAAAACATCAGTAGAAAAGAAATATATAGGAAACTCATATCGACAACCACAAATATATAGGAAACTCACTATCTAGTGTCAAAAGGTATGACATGTTTCCCCATTATTTTCATATCTAGAGGTTTAGTCTCATTCTCTCAAATTGAAACAACATGTAAAACATTTCTGTCACCCCAATCTTCAATGTTCCCTATAAAGGAAGTAAAATCCTTGTAATGGTTTCGTACTATCTTCACATTTTCATGAACAAAGAGATATAACTTATCCTTCAGCGCATCAAAGCAAGGATAGTAAAAAACTGGAGGCACAATTGGCAGATCAAGTACAGGTCAAACGACAAATGAAGATGCAAAAGACAACCTAAGCCGGGATCTTTGGAAATGGAGGCTTTCTCGGGAGTAGAATGATGAAAGCTACTTTGACTATTCTGCAACTTCCTGTTCCTTAACCCCGGGCCGGCTGCAACATAATCCTCTCTAGTTCGGCCGCCTTTTTCACTGCTGGTCAAATCAAAGTCTTCTAACTTCGGTTTATTTGTTTCCTGGCTCAGAGTCATATTTATAACACCAGTACATGCGACAAAAAACATCCATATAATATTTGTTTGCCGAATGAACACTGACATAGCCCCAAGCTGCAAGGACAAAGGAAATGAACAACACATCAAATGCCAAAGATGGGTGCTGGCAGCAAATCGTTAATATATCATTTAGAAATAAGAGGATAGAGAAGAATGCCAATCGGATATGTCAAGATTAAGCTGATACATAGCATATGCACAAAAGCATAACAGACACAAGACACGTCTATGAAGAACAGCACTATGTAATCAACAAACTGACAATGGTCCTGTAAGACCAAGTATAAGCTGGGCCTCACCAAAGCACTGAACCAGTATTTCTTCCTCAGGCAAGCAAGGTACATTGCGAGGAACAGTGTCAGTGACGCCACGTCTGTGTAGTAAAGGAAAGTAAAGAACCAATGCAGGGGGTATAGAGCAAGTGCGACAGCAAAGAATGTTGCTTTTCTTCTATCTAATGTTGGTCTTAGTTGGACGATTATATCATAAACAAGAACGCCGCAAAGTATTGCCAATACACCATTTATGGAACGAAGAACTGCAGTAGAGCAAGAGCTTGCTAATGATGAGGACCATCGTAGCACAAGCATCCATGGATACAAAGAAGCAACATGAACAAGCGAAAAAAAGTACCTGCGAAGGTTTTAAAATACAAAATTAACTTCCTCCAACTTTCCTTCCTATCATCGTCCTAAGAGTTGTACTCATACGACAGCGAAAATCATTTCTTGACAAAATCAAGCGACTCATATTATTGAGTCAATATAATTTGGTAAGGACCAAGAGTTCTGCTATTTAACAGCGGAGTTCCATGGCCGGAAACTTCAACTGATGGAAGATACAGAACAATGTTAACCGTCGAGGCTGCTATACAGTCATTTTCTAATACAGTATAATCTTCCATGTATGACAAGTCAGCTTCAGCTGAAAGAGTGGTGTAGGTAGTGCAGTACTGCATCAATACGAAAAAACATCATCTAGATTCAAGATTCAGCAGCAAAGACGAGTTTTCATAATAAAATGAATCCATGTATACACCATCAGTTCTTCATCAAGACCCACCATAGTCTTATCAGCAGGTCGACTTCATGTGAGGTTGAGCCCCGGTGGGAAATACACGGTCAATTCGAGACACACATACAGAATATATTGATCACATATTCAATTCTAGACACAAATAACCTCTTGCTAGCGTCACATATAAATGTCCATAATTTCAAACGAAATCCTTGGCCATTGCAAAAACTATAATGTATCATGCCACAACTATAGCCAACTCACATCCTGGTAACGCTCATATTAAACACAATGCCAATCACCATTCCTACTTAGACGAAGATCTTACAGGCCGGGCGGCGTCGTGATCATAGGATCCCATTTCATAAAATACCCTTTACAGTACTCTTGAGCTTGAGGAACATGAAATATCTCATCCTGTAAAAAGATACACAAAACCCACATTCAAAATCCAAAACTTTAACAACAGAACAAGGTATCGAATTATTACCATATACGGGTCCGGGACGATGCGATTGACAAGAATCGAGACGGGAATCACCCATGAACTCACTATCAGAGCCACTGCTAGTCTTCCCATTTCGGAGGAACTTGGGTTATTTCCCCAATTATCGATATCTTTGAAGAAAACTTCAAATTAGGGTTTCAAGTTGATAGGATTCACGGAATTTCTGCGTTGAGGAGAAGAAAACACCTGGGGTGTGTTTGTTCTACGGACCGACTGAAAGGGATGGGATTAATAGTCTATTTAATTTTTTATTTCGCATTTGTTTGAGTAGTCTGACGTTTTTATCCATTAATTTCATCTAACTAACTTAGTTTTTCATACGACAGATTAATTAATGAGGGGAGGGATGTCATTAAATAATCTCATGCAAACAAATATTATTTAACATTTATTCAGAAATAACTAATGTAAGAATAAATAGTCATCTGAAGGGTTAATTATTTTTTCTAATCCTATCAAAAAACAAACACACCCCTAATTCGACCGATAATTGAAAATGGAAAATCGATCAATCGAGTTGAAGACGACTCAAACCTTATTCCTCGAACGATTATTGGTTTTCTGGGTGTATTTGTTTTGGAAAACTATAAATCGTCAACCCATTTATTATATTATTTTTTGTATTTTTTATTATGTACGTGTAAAATTTTATTGACAACTATACATATCTACGTCAATTATATTGATAACAAAAATGTCTATATTAACTTTATATACTACCTCTGAATTGGGAGTATTTATGATAGATATTTGGATCATTTTATATTATAAAGAAAATAAATAATCAATATATATTAAACAAATTTAATTTATGATAATAAATGGGTAATACATCAAATGCATGCCAATCAAAAGAAAACTAAATTTTGATTTTCAAAAATCTAATATAAATTTATATACTCCCTCCATCCAAAAAAAAATAACGTAATTTTTCTAATTTATCCATGTCCATTCCAGAAAAAATAAAATTTTATCATAAAGAAAATTTTTTAATTTAAATTTATTCAATTGTTCTTACTATTCATTTTATATCATATCATCACACCTCATTATCATTTTTCTCGCTCCTCTTCCACTCACATATTTAAATGGACAAGGGATCGTTTACACCAAATTCAATCAAATTGCTTAATTTTCATGTACAATCAACTTATTTCACTTAATTTGGGACAAAGAGAATAGCTATAATAGAAATGAAGGGATGAGGTTAATAATTTTAATATTTAATTTCTTATCATATGTTAGTTTATATATAATGAGATTTTAAGAAGGAGGATAAATAATCTCATTTCACTAACTTAATCTTTCATATATTGGATTAATTATTAGGGATTGGGGGAGAGAGGTCGCCACTATTTATCCTGTCTGAAACAAACACAACATTATGAATAATCTCAAGATAAACAATCTTGGGCTAATAATCCCAGGATTAATAGTCCAATGACTAATTATCCTACTATTAATCCTGCTAACCCTATCCTCAAAATAAACTCGTCCTTTGGGTTTGACGTTGATGTCTTTTTTCGTAACTCCTCCTTTTAACCTCTTGATTTCTCTAAAAAATCCATACTAGATCATATAAATTAAAAAACAAAGCGAATCAATAGAGCCATATAATCCTGTTAAACATAAGATATGCAAAGGACGAAATGTACGTCATGTTACCAACATAATCTTATCAGTTGCAAATTCCTAATCCCTTTCATGTTCTTGAAAACCTTAAATCAATCATTGATTTCCTATTTAAGAATGCAACCGATACTAGCTACCCAAACCTCACGTGTAAAGAGCATGGGTTAGAGTCGGGCCTTAATTTTTAGGTAAAAGCCCTTCAAAACCCTAGGGTCTGATCTCAAAACCCAAGGCCGTATCTGCCCCGACCCTCTATTCTGACATCACTAGTCAGGTCTAGGTATATCTTACAATAACAACATCAAATTCAGTTTTTTCATAATCTATAAGGTTTGAGAAGTGCAAAATATATGTAGGTTATAAAGAGATTGTTTCTCACTATCCCACAAAAAAGATTTAAAAAAAAAAAAAAAGGAGAGAGAGGATATTGATGTCATTAAAAACATTTAATACGATGTACAAAATAAAATGCTTATATAAAAGAAATATATGAACATAAGATAAAAATAATGATAGAGTAGAAACAAAATCTATACTATATATTAAATAGAGATGGTTATGTCTTCAACTGAAAGTTTTTGATCTTAACCGTTCAATTTTTTATCCAATGATTCTGATTAAATATTAAAAAAATTATAATTAATAATCAAATTTAAAAAAATTAATTCAATAAAGTTTATTGGTTAGTCAATATATTTTGATTGAATCTTAAGAGGTAAAAATTTGATTCAAATATCTATCAAGCTTATGATTAATATTTTATTAGTAAAATATTTGACAAATAAAATGATTAATATTTAATATTGCTACTTAATCACTAATATATCAGTTAAAAAAGTTATATTATATATCTTTTTTTTTTGTATCTCTTATTCTCTCTCCTATCGTAGGACAGGACCAATATATTCCCTTTTCTTTTCCGTACATTACTGCATGGATAAGTAAACTAGTAATAATCCTATACTGATTGAAACTTTATCCTAAAAATAAACCTCCAAAGTTATCTCATCAGTTATTCTTAAAAAAGATCATCCCTTTAAAATTACCCTAATATTCTAATCCTGTCGTACCGGATGAATATATTTAGAACAATGTCCTTTGTCTTCTCAAGCTGGATCAAATCTTACGTAATTACATGGTTTAAATGTTTCTTCGGTCTCTTTCTACTTTCCGTCAATTTGATGGATTCATATTGTCTCACTACATCTTCTATGTCACTGTGTTATGTATAACATAACCAAATCATACATAGTCGTGTCTCTCATATTTTATCATGAGCCACGACTACCTCTAATCCACATTAAACCTCCATGATCTATATATGTTATATTATTTTGAATTTTCAAATCTTAATATAGATTGTATTCTCGATATATTCTATACACAAATGTCTTTTTTTAAAATTTGATGTGTGGACATATATCTGTATGACGTATACTATTATGTAGATTTATATTCGGAACGAATAGTTCACGAACTCAACTAGAATCAAACCCAATAAACAATCGATCTTGACGTGAATTTTAGGTTCGAAATACTCGATATGTTCGACTCGAGTGTTGCCGAACAACTCGACTAATCTTAGCATTAGATGACTAATAAGTGGATTCATCCTAGCCATCCAATTCCCCAAGCCCAAAAAACCAAAACAAAACCCTAAATTTCAAACTTTGTGCGGTTGTCCCTGACCATTCACCAACTGGTTCAACTCAACGTCCAAATCTCAAACTCGATTCTGAAATCCTTGTCCGGTTGTCCCTGACCATTCACCTTGTCCGGTTTCAATTGAGATCGACTCGAGTTTGATTCCAATTTCAACTCTCCAACGGCCAAGCAAAGTTATCAAATCGATTTTCAAAGCTTCAATTTCTGTGTGGCTGCAAGTTACTGACTTGTCACTCGTGAGTTCCAATTCGTCAAAGTCAGGTTTTTTTTTTCTCCAATTTCTCAACTACATGGTTTGAGTTCATCAATTATTGAGAGTTGAACTGTTCCACTCTTGAATACTTTTGTTAGTAGTTGTAAAGATGATGTTTTTTTTCATTTGTCTGTTGTTACGTTATGGTTGCTGATTGCTTATTTTTCAACTACAGGGAAAATGGAAGATCAAGGCCCTCTTACTTTTAGATCCATCCAGTCGTCTAGCAGTCCCGTTGTGAATTTGGAAGATAAAGTTGACAATGAAAAAGCTATGTCCATGTCATCAACAGAGCATGAAGCGAATAAGGGTCATAAATATGAAATAAGATCACCAGACAAAAATATGTTTCCCTCAACTTTGTGGAGAGAACTCGTCGACACATTTGGAGATTTTGAGAAGCTCTTTGTATCAGCTCTTTGAAGAATATGTTGGCCTCCAAAGCCCGCCGAGACTACCTGGACAGATTGCAGCAAGTCGGTCTTCTAATGTTGCAAGGAGTGTTGATGTTGTTGCTGATTCTTGTAGTTTGGGTGGCCTTTCAATGTTTGCAGCTTTTTGTGTGGAAGATGATAATTTTTATCAGCCTGTGAAAAGTGACCTAGATTGTTATTTGGAGGAAAGTTGCATTCCATCTAGGAAGTGTGAACATTTTGATGCGTTAGGTTGGTGGGCCAAAAAAATGCAACATATCCTATTCTAGCTCGCATGGCTGCAGACATTCTCGCTATTCCTATCACAGACGGTTGCTTCAGAATCAACATTCAGTGCCGGTTCTCATGTTATTGGGCCACATCGAGCTTGCTTATTGCCAGAAACGGTAGAAATGTTATTGTGTGGTGCGGATTGGGCAAGGGAGATATATGGATTAAAAAACAGTGAGGTAATTTATCCTTTTGAGTTATATGAATCGGTTTAAGTTTGTTACTTAATATTATTGTATAATTCATACTCTTTTCTATGAATCCATACTCTGCGCTGAATTCGTGTTTGATCTACCAGGATATTGAGATTGATTTGCCTAGTTCAGTTCCAGTTACAGGTAATAAACTTTTGCTTTTGATACTTTGTTTGGTTATTGTCTTCAGATTATTGATATTTTGGTTTCATTGGTTTCTTTGTTTTAATATGTTCAGAAGATCAACGCGGCTTGGAATCGTTGCAAGAGATGAGGTAGAAAGATTCGATATTTTGGTCGAACAACTCATGCCAGTAAAGGTTGTGATGTAATGATGTTATTTTGGTCGATATTAGACTGTGTTCGGTTATTTTGGTTGACATATTTTGGTATGGAAACTATAGTGCTTATTGTAATGAAGTTGCTGATGTGGTGTTGTAAATTTACATGGTATAATGCTGATCAATGTAGAGTTAGGTTTTGAATAGATTTCTATGTAATGTTTGATGATCAATGACAGAAATATGTTTCATTGCCTTCAAGTGATAGGTTTACTAGTTACTACTATTGACATGAATGCTTAAATGTGAATCCTATGATGATGTGTATATGGTATTATCGAGTAATACGATAATATTGGTTGGATTCGACTCGGGTTTGATTCGTTTCGACACCCGATAAACCGTTCGTAGAGTAGTTCGAAACTTGATGAACAATACTCGAACTCGGTTCGAGTTCGAGTTTTTTTAGTGGTGTTCGAGTTCGACCGATATTCGACTCAAGATAAATAGTAAGTATTCGAGATCGAACTCGCAAAAACTCAGACTCGATTCGGTTGGTGTACAGCTATAGTATTGTGTCATAGGGTTTTTGAACTCTATATATAAACTCATGAGATTTCATCTCAATATCAATATCAATGAACAAATGAGATGTATTCTCAACAATCCATGCAGATGACAGCTTCCAAATCACTCAGTCACCGGGAAGATCTGGGCCACCCTCACCTCCTCCTCCAACCACCGCATCTCCCCTGCAGTGCCGTGCCGTCTTCGTCCATTCTGTCCCTACAAGTCCAGTAGCAGTGCCAAAACCATACTTCTCCATGCCCTGAATATACATAATCGAAAACCGACAAAACACAGCTGAATTCATGTTCAATCTTCATATATTCAAATATTTTTACGGTACCAAACAAATGATTCCATGGCCTAGTCGATTCCTCTTCACACATAAAAATAAGAGAAGACCGTTTTGACATGAGAAGTCATGAATCATGTCAAATATTTGACATCTACTGCACGAAGTCATGCTAAAGAATGCAACTTACACGAAGGCACCGTGATTGGCAACTTTAATGGACAGTTTTGGGCGGTCTATGCCAGCAACCAGGTAACGAACTTTCATAAGTGCGCACGATACAGCTGCATGTTTGCATGTGTTCTCCGACACGAATTGTTGTGATCTGTGAATCTTAGAGTTGTTTGGCTTTTGGTAAATGCAGGTCGTTGGAAATCTTATTTCGTACTTTCTTCTTGGACAGACTAGTGTATGCTCCTCCCTGATCCATTTTCCGTCATATTTTATACAGCAAGAGCTACATATAAATCATATATGCCCTCGATCATTCCTAGTGGTGTGAATTAGCTGCCATGTTTTGGAGTGCAGGATGGAGCCGCCAGTGGTACGACTCGATTATTCATTGTATACCTTTGTACAATGACCTTAGGTATCATACTCACGTGCTTTTTGCATAAAAGAGATGGTAACGAGGGCCGGAAAGAAGGGACGTTCAGTTTCCATTCTTTATTCTCTTCCATATCAAAGTCACTTATGGCGCCTTTCTGCGACATACGGCTGCTGCTGATCATCCCACTCTTCGCATACTCCGGCCTACAACAAGCATTTGTGTCGTACTTACTTGATCTCTTTATTTTTGTTGCTATATCCATTCTTTAGTCGTGATGAACCGCATAGTGTGTAAAAGGCTTACTTGAGATTGGATCGGTTTGTAGGGCTGTGTTCACCAAGAACATTGTAAAGCCTGCACTTGGAGCGTCCGCTGTTGGCGGTCCGATGGCGGTTTATGGTGCTTTTGATGCAATGGTAAGTAGATGCAAACAAAAGTTTTTTTTTTTTTTTTTTTTTGTGACGAGGGTGTCCGGGTCAGTTCGCACGCACCTCGACTAATCCCCCGGAAAATAGAATAGGATGCAAACAAAAGTTATTAGCTGCTTGTTATTGACTTAAAATTAAGGCCAGCGAAAGCTAATAGAAAAGGTGTTATTTCTTCCTCGTAACCTTGATCAGTGTGCGCTGATAGCTGGTCGATTGAGATCCAATCTCTCGTCCTGTCACCCTGATAGTTACCTTTGGATGGGTTTCTCAAGCTGCTATTTTGCTCTGGATTCTGCTGAAGTACAGGTATCTTTCTTGGTTAAGGTTGATTAATGTATGATATGTCTATGTATGAGACATTTGAGGTGAATAAATTTGTTTTCTATTCCTGATCTTCAGCACCACAAGTGGAGTGCTTGGCGTGTTTTACCCGCTTCTAATGACAGCTGTATGGGGCATCGGTGACGGGGTGTTCATGATTCAGATAAATGCTATGATCGGAATGCTCTTCAAGCATGATACGGTATATATATAAAGTGCTTTATTAGTTTTCTTTGGTTGTTTTCAGCCTTCAGGTGGCAGAAGTTGAGCTTGAGCTATCTGTTAGTCAGTTATTTGAAACCAGTTGATGTTCTTTTGCAGCAAGGGACATTTGCGCAGCTCAAGTTATCGCAGAGTGCTTGCATAGCGGCTGTGTTCTTCCTGACCCCGCACTTATCGTTGCATGCTATGGTGATCATAATGCTCATTTCTCTGAGTACCGCATTCTCTGCGTTTCTGTTCTTGACACTTGGAGTGGAGAAGGCGTTCTCTCGCTCTGTCCCGGTTAGCTGAACAGTATTCCGACATTGTCTTTGTATACCGACTTTCTGCAAGAACTTCATTCATAATTTTCATTCCATATGGTGTCCTGTAATAGCTTCCATTTCATCAATGGCAATCTGTTCATAAGTTATTGTTCATTGTTTGTGCAGTTTTATTGCTGGTGTGACGTAATCATAGAGCGGACTAGTTAGTGAAACTCGTGGCCAAAGTCGCATAGTTTCGTCAATTCCGCATCTTTTCTGCAATAGTTTGTTCGCGTGGTTTAAATTATTCCAGGTAATAACATATCTCAACCTGACAGACAACTACCTCTGTCCGAACAATAAGATCATTACAATGAAGGTAAGAGAACCAACATGTGTTGCTCCGAGTCCTCGAGTCTGTAAAATATACAAATACTTAAATACCAGATTTACTTGATTATTGCCTGGATTAATATAGACATGTACTACTACTTTTGGGATAGTGTCACTCAAACCTGATATGTATTCACGGCATGAAGGCATATCTATGTAAACAATCAGGACATGCATTCATGCAGTGCTGTTGTAAACAGAAATTCTGGCAACACATTCCAGATAGATAGCCGAGTCGCTGACTCCATCGTATGTACAAACTTTACTGGATTAACAATGTGACTATGAGAGCATCAGAATTAGGGATAGCAAAAGCGACCGAACATTGACAGTGATAACAAAATCTGATGCAAATGAGACCAATGTTTGGCTTAATCCAAAACAATGAAAAACATTTGTTTGTATTTTTATATAACTGGTTTGAAACTTGGTTATAACGTCAGCCTAACACACTGAAGGTCTCCGGTTCAAGTCCGGGCGCCGCCACTCTTATTTATATTTTAAGGTTTGCTGTCTGTTATAGAATGGCCCAATAGTTTAATGAAGACTGGGCTGTTTCTTTTGGGCCAGTAGAGTAAGAAATCACAAACGGTTTTTCCTAGGGTGATTATGGATTGGATTGGGTTGGATTCTAATCTCCGATATATTGTGTAACACAACTGTCCAACTCTATAACACTTGAAACATCTTAGGCAGAATTTGACACTACTATAATACTCTAACCAAAGGCAAATACACTCCAGTCCAGATTGGCTCATCATTGAAGTGACAATCATAATCCTTATACCTGATGTTAGGAACAAACAGGGGAAAAAGAAAAGGAGAAACGGGTTTGACTGGAATCTAGGATGGCCAAGACGTCACATGAGGGGAATGTGATGTGGGATCACTTTCACCACCACTACCACTTGATACAAAGATTGGGATGATTGTGGCAAGACAAAAAATGGAAATTATATGGAGGGAATAAACAACAATTTAATCTATGTCGAGCCATAAATTTTTAATAAATTGGATGGATTTTTTTATAATTATATATTATTATTAATTAATAAAAAATATTAAAGTTATATATTAATCTTTTTATTTTTTACATTAATTCTCGAAATTAGAAAATCCATTTAATTATATATAACTATTTAAGATTATAAAAATAAAAGATTAATAATAATATCCTAATGATAATATGAAACACATCGCGTATCACAATTTTGTAAACTTACCAACACAAACATCATTTATGTCATGATACATCCATATATACCTTACATATTAAAAAAATCTATGTGTAGCGAAGTTCAAAATAATAGTCCTCGACATTTCGGGTCATAACAATGGATTCATTAATAACAACTCAAGAAACGAATTGTATTTCTTACAACGAATTACAAGCTCAATATAATATCGAATAATTCTCATCACAAATCGCAAACAATATTTCATCATATTTATAGAATATGAACCAAAATAGAATATTTATACAATATTTCATCATATTTATAGAATATCGAGGCATTTAATTAGGTAGTTGCTAGCTTATGGTTTTATACTACGGGTCCCTTCTGTTTTTTCATAGTTCTATGATTTCTATCTAGATGATATACTCAAGTCACCTAGGCGGCGACAAAATGGGATATGGCTTAAAAGATTTTTCCACCTAAAACTCCAGTTCTTTCCGTTAGATTCTTTTGCGATTGAGCATGCGAGGCTTTACATTTAGTACCTTGATTAGTAATACCTACAGAAGTTCAGTTGGACAATTAGCAGCCAGTCTGGTAGATAGCTTTAGTAGGATGCAAAGCCAAATTAACATACGTAATTGCGAAATACTCCTAATTGGGACCAACATGCTTGCGAAGAAACTGTTAGCTTACTTGGATATCATGAATTATCCCCCATGATGATATTATCCTCCGTATCATAGTTCATGTTTATGATATGATCTGTTTTAATCTTCAAAAATTTCATTATTTATATTAAATTCTCTTAAAATATAATTTTTAAACAAATATAATCCGTAGAAAAAATGTCTCAAACATATAATACCCCTCGTTCCACTTTACAATACCTTCAAACCATCCTCGTCCCTTAACCACCACCACCATCGTGGATGTCACGTCGTCATCGTCCTTTCTGTCACCGCCGTGGACGCCACCTTCCTCAAACTCAAACGACATACACCATAAATTTTTTATGTTGCAAATCACTAGTTGAATTTTATAAACCACCCAAACTCTAATCCTCCAATCAACCATAAGAGAAATGGAAGCTCATGCTCTTCAGAAAAAGCTCCCTAAATAATTTAGGTAAGTTGTTTGGCTTCCTATCTGTAATCAAAGTTCTTCCCTGATTACCTCTCAACAATGTCTTTAACTGCTCTGTCCCTCTTATTGTTTGATGCAGCATCATTGCAATCCTTAATAATTGTAATAACTTAAATTTTAGGTAATTTATATTTTTAATGATAATAATTAATGATAAGACGAACGTAAAAAAAAAAAAAATGTACAGTCATATTTAAGTGTTGAAAATTTTATTCTGAGAATCATATTCTAACTGGAAATTTGAAATCGTTATAAAATTCTGAAAATTTTCATATATTTACTTCGATGAACGGGTGAAATAATTATACCAAATATAAATCGAAGGGATAACGTAATCTAAAAATTATCCTCAACCGGCCAATCACGGGTTGACACGTGGCGACCCTTATCCACTCATCCCTTCTCCCCTTTCCCCTGATTTCCCTCTCCCACCCCGCCTCCCTCTCTGCCAAACCCGCACCACCATTCTCCGCCATCCCGTCGCCGCCCGGCTCGTCGCCACCAGCCGGCCACCGTCCCCCTCTCCTCCTCCCCTCTCCTCTCCCGGCCGAGCCCCAGCCGCCGTCGCCCCCAGCCGTCATCACCACACCCTCCTCTCCTCCTCCCCTCACCTCACCGCCACCCTCCCACTGCAACCACCGCCCGACACCAGCCACCGGTCGCCGCCGCACCACCACCCCTCTCCCTCCTCTCCTCCCCTCCTCCCTTCCACCCCACACTGCCACCATCGCCAGCCGGGCCTCTTCCCCGTTAACTGCCGACAACCGCCGCCAACACACCACCATCTTCCACGCCGTGCAACTGCCGTCGTCACCTGAGGCAGGACCTGTAGCCGTCGACGAATTAACCACTGCCAGCCGCACCTCCAGCCTTCGGCCACCCTACCAGCAACCATGGCCAGCCGCACCGTCAGCAATCGCCGCACCGTCAGCCACTCCGCTTCAGCTGACAGCCCCTGCACCCACCCCCTCATCCTTTGCGTGAGGTAACTCAACCCCCTCCTAAATCCCGTGTTTGTAATCTGAGACTGTTTGTGATGATTTGATTATGCTGCTGTGAATTGATGGAGTTTGGGATTGATTTGAGAC
>JAOVYX010014798.1:0-30621 GCA_035668315.1 Drosera spatulata | reverse complement strand
GGGGCGCTTACGGGCGTAACAGGTCACGTATGTTAACACCCTTTCAACTTGAACTGGTTTTAGATGTCATGACATGCTTCTGTACAAGAAGCAATGACGCTTTCACAAGCTGAAGCTACGAAAGATCTCCCAGGAACACGTTTGTGTCTAAGATTCGTTTTTCTCTTTCTTTCTTACAAAAAAATTGGGAAGGGTGTTTTTCTTTTCGTTTTTTTTTTCCCTGCCTTGCTTACTATTATTATATTTGCTAATTTGTCGACTTCTTTAGGTCGTGAGGATGTTCGGCTGAACTTGGACTGGACTACGAGGAAGAAAATATCTCTTGGCATTGCAAAGAGACTAGCATATCTTCATGAGGAATCAAGTATGAAGATTGTCCACAGAGACATAAAGGCAAACAATGTACTCCTTGACAAGGACATGAATGCTAAGATATCTGATTTCGGGATAGCAAAGTATGATGAAGATGAAAACACTCATATCAGCACTAGGATTGCTGGAACTATGTGAGTTCGGTTTTCTTTAGTCATCGTCAATGGTTGACTTGACTACATCGTATGATCTTTCTTTCTGCTGGGATCTGTTCAGGGGATATATGGCTCCTGAATATGCAATGAGGGGTTATCTGACACCCAAAGCAGACGTCTACAGCTTCGGAGTCGTTCTACTAGAGATTGTCAGCGGCAAAGCCAACACGAACTACAGGCCAAGGGAGGAATTTTGTTATTTGCTCGACTGGGTAATCTACTCCAATTTCCAGTTCTTCTTATCTGAATTGTATTTCTCCTGCCCTGTGATATCCAGTTAATTGTGTTGCTCATGTTTCATTGTTGGTCATATGACTGTACCCACTAGCATACTTGCCATTATGTAATAGGATAATATTACATAAATTTCTTCCACGGGAAGCAAACAATTCCTTGCTATGGAAGCGCGACCGGTATCGCCCATTGTTGGATGCAAATGGAAACTCGAGTTATTTTGTTGTCTTTCCTGTGGAATTGTAGGCGTATGTTCTTCAAGAGCGAGGAAACCTGCTGGAGCTGGTAGACTCAGACCTCGGGACAAACTATCCCAAGGACGAGGCAATGAGGTTCCTCAACTTGTCGTTATTATGTGCAAACCACTGTCCGACTCTTAGACCGAACATGTCTTCAGTGGTCAGGATGATCCAAGGGGAAATTCCAGTTCAAGCACTACCAAAAACGAGAATCTGTCGCAAGATCACCTATCAACTGGTATCTCAATGTCTTTGCCACACAGTCAAGTTTCTCGCAGCTTATCAACCGGTGGACCGATCAGCAACTTCTCAGCTTCTGTCAACTCTGAGGACAAGCCGCAACAAGTCCACTCCTCGAGTTTCTTAACTGCACCTGACGACGATGTTGATGAGACTTCGTCAATGTAGCTTCTTCATCCATCATTTTTCTTGGGAGATCAAGTCAAGCATTTGCAGTCACTCGAGATGGCGCTAGAACATTTTCACGCCAATACTCTAGAGCAGTTATCTGGCTAACGAAAATCTGCTAAGTACAACTTCATGCATAAAATCATGTGACCTAGCTGTCCAGTGGGATTGATAGAGTAATAAACAAATCATCTCTCAATTATGTGATCAAGATATGACATTTTTGTAATGCAGCAAGAAATACTACTAACCTTTTAGTGTGGCATCAGAGTTTGGATGAGATGTTTCGTTCTCTCGAGATCCTGTATTTGATGTAGCTATCCCATTGTTGTTTTTGTCTTTAATCGGATAACTTGGAATGTCCGCCGATATTGAATCTTTGCTTTTAAAGTAATTCTTTCATATAATCTCCATCTCAATGCTCATTATTTTTCACATGGAGTTTGTGTTATCATATCAAACGTCATATCTCATTCGTTCCATTCAAATTATAATAAATGGATCAAGGAATAAATTGGACATGAAACGTTTAACTTAGGGTCTGTTTAGTATCGTTTTCGTTTTTTGTTTTTCGTTTCACTGATTGATGAAACAGAATTGTTTGATATCATTTTTGTTTTCTATTTTTCAAACAGATAAAACAAAAATAAAAAGCAAAAAATCACAAAAAATGGTTTTAGGTTTGTGTTTTCTATTTCATCAAAATACATTATTTAAGATTTCTTTCTCAAAAAATCATTTAAATTTTTAGTTTTTATTATTGGTTTTTTTTTTTCCAGTTTTGATTGCAATATCAAACAGCACCTTAGGTATTTTAACCTCATACAATGAACTTTAAAGGGATTTTTATATATAACCACCTCAAATTTTAGGTATTTACAAAAAGTTATCTCAAATCTTCATATTTACAAAAACATTATCCAAATGAAATGAAATTTTCAATAACAACATTCAAATCATATAATATTTTCAAAAACACTACTCAAATCATATGCTATTTTCAAAATAACTTTCATCGTTATCTTTAACCACTTTATTTTTATTTTTCTCTTATCTAATTTATTCATCAACGTAGTTTTTTCATCCCTTTATATGAAAGCCTATTGTTTTCACATTATTTTTTTCTCAAATTTTAATTATCTTATTAAATTTCTCTGACTCAATCATTTAAATCACAATGATCGTTTGTTTGGAGGTGAAGATGAAATATTAAACAAGGGACAAAGGGAAAAATATCAAAAATTATTAAAGTTAATAAATTCACTAACGAAAACAGAAATTAAAATAAATTTTATATAATTTAAATAATATTTTTATAAATATAAAAATCTAAGATGATTTTTTTATATAAATTTATGAAATGTGAGACGATTACTTTCAAAACTATCTCAAACACAGAGACTCCCAGCGTCGCCGTCAAAAACCGAGCGACGCTCAAAATCTCCGATCTCGACAATGTTAACTCGTTCCAAACTCGCCACTCTCCTCTCCTTCCCTCACCCCACACTCCGCCTCCTCTCCACCACCACCGCCTCCGCCGCTGCCGCCGTGCCAATCGGACCGCCTCCGATCCGCGTGGCGCTGACGGAATCGGCCGGGCGCGGGGTGTTCGCGACTCGGAGGATCGGAATCGGGGAACTGATTCACACTGCGAGGCCGGTTGTTTCGCATCCTTCGCTGGCGAGTGTTGGCCGTGTCTGCTACTATTGTTTGAGAAGGTTGAGGGACAGTGGTGGTGGTGGTGGTGGTGTCAGGTTCTGTAGCGAAGGGTGCAGATCGCAATCCAAGGTTCAGGTTCCGGCGTTTTGCTGTTTTTGTGTGGATTGTGCTTTCTGTTTTCGTCTCTGACAGGGTGTTATATCGGTTTAGTTTCTCAAGTTTCCGTTGCTGGTTTTGTGTGTTTCTGTTTATGATTCCTACCATGCAGAGCAACATGTTACTCGGGACTCGGGAGTATTAGGTTTGACACTTAGGATGTGCCTTCCTTCGTTATAATGGATGTCTCCTGCATGGCTAAATATTTGATGAACAAGGCCCTTCTAGGGTTACCTGGTTATTTTGGTCCTCGCCTTGAGCAAGGGATAGCGCCATGGAGACAGAGACTGTTAATCAAAGAAAAGTCTGCGGTGGAGGTAAAAGCACAAGAAAGGGAGACGTACTTCACCAATGCAAGAAAGTACATAGCTAGACGGGGATGAGTTATCAAATTTAGTTCTTGACTTGGTGTTTGAGGTTGAGATTTTGTGTATTGGTAGTGTGAGACCAGTCGATCGTCAAGTATCTGATCATGAGTATTGTTACCTCATCTGATACGAACATGGTAAGGGGTGGAAGCATGAGGTTCCGTAGAAACATGAGGTTCTTTTCTAAAATCAATTGTCAATAGGAGGAAAGACTCATGATCTATTTATATTGTCACGGGTTTTATCCAAACTTCAATGTGGGTTTAGTATCTCTAATAGGTTCAAGCAATGGTTTGTATACGGAGATATCCATGATCTATCCTAAGTGTTTGAAGTCTGTCTATGTGGGTTTAGTCTATCAAGGATGTCCTAAGTAACTAAAATACTAAATGATAATTGGACTTGCGTAAATATTAGTATATCATAGGTGTTGGATGTGGAATTGTGGACCAATGGTGCCTAAATTTAGAAGTATATCTTGTACATTTCATCACAAATTTACATTGTTAGAAACTGAACTTTTTAAGAACAATAGTTACAATCCTTAAAAAACATTTTTAATGCTTAAAGTCATGCCTACATTCTACTTGCTGGTGTGTCGATGTACACCACCATATTGACGTTATGTAGTATCTTATTGAACGTTTAGACTGATGGCTGGGATATGGTGGAGAAGGTAATCTTCTACTTCTAATTCCTTCTTAGTTGACATGTTCCGTACTATTACTTACAATGTGTCCATATAAAAATGCAAGCATTTGCTTTATTTTATTTTAATTTGTTAAAATATTTTTCTACTAGTGTGGGTTGTGTGGAGAAACTAACCCTTGGATTTTTACCTGATCAAGTTTGTCTGAAGGAGGTAGTACTGGGTTTTTACCAGATTAAGTTAGTCTGATGGAAATAATACTTCTTTTCTTGATGATCGTTTGCTCACCTACATAAATTTCGCAGGCTTTTCATGAAGTCGAGAAGAAGGTAGATTGGTCCATATACCATGATTATTGCAGGTTTTGGATCTTTAGTACCTTACTTCATCCTCACCAATCCATTCTAATTTCTAGTTGCAAGCTTCAGTTTCTTAAATAGCTGTTTTTGTGTGACTGGAGTTGCTTATATCTTTGGGTAAGCTAGTTTCTCGCGATGTCTTGTCTCAATATTGACCAGGACTTATGGTTTAAAGTATCCACTCCTTGTCAAACGGTTGGCTTGCATGGCTATAGCTGGAGCTGCATCTCCGGATTGTCTGGATATACTTCAACCTGAATCTTTGTCACACGAGGCAATTTCAAGGGTGAGAATATGAGATGCTTGATAGTTCTTCAGCTCTTACACAGTTACACTACATGCTCATGGCTAGTATTTGAGATGAAAAACCAGTTGCTTTTATAAGATAAGACCAATCTCATTCTTCTCTCTTAACTTTTTACATGCACAATGTTAAGACCCTTGATTCCCATCACAGAATTAGGATGGTTGCTATGGTTAATGCTAATGATGATTATTCCTGAAGCAATCGGCTAAAATGTGCTGCAATGGGACACAACTTCTTAAGATTATTTTGTTTCAGGTCCAAGCTGAGTACGCGTTGCTGAGGAATGCATTAGTTGCAGCAAATTTCAGCGAGGAAGGTCTAAAATGTATCCTTTCTGGTTGTTATTCAAAGGACGGTCAAGTCCTTGGTATTTGGAGATTAGTCATCTGCACTTGTGTTTGATGGCCATTATCTTGCAACAAGTAGACACTTCACGAACTGTAATCTTTTGACAGTTGCTAGTTCTTACAAATCAATGGTATGTCGGAGTGCTGGCCCGAGTTCGAATCAATGCATTTCGAATCGAGTTAGTTGTGGGGTCATTTGAGGATATTCTTTCAACAGCAGCAGCATCAGTGGATCATGAGGATGCTGTTGGCAATGCTGTTTACATTCTTCCATCTTTCTACAATCATGATTGTGGTATGGGTTAGCTTCTTCCAATTATCTTAATTGCTTGCTAGCAAATTCGTAGAAATAGCATCTTGCTTAGAAACAAATTTCTGTTTTTCTTGCAGATCCAAATGCACATATCATATGGATAGACAATGTGGATGCAAAACTGAAAGCTCTGTGTGAAATCGAAGAAGGTAATTGTTGCGCATATCATATGGATTGACCATGTTGATGCGGAACTGAAAAAAGTTTTCCTGTACTTCTGTAGATTTATCACGATAAGGTTTAGGAATTCTGTACTCCTATAGTTGTTGGCGAATACAAGTTGATCGGCAAAACTTTGCAAGTTTAAGTTAGAGAGGAAAAGCAAGAAACAACATAGAAGCAAACCCTCTGAGGCTTTATTCTGCGTTTTGATAGTCGCTTGCTTGATGAAAGTAGCAGGCTGGTGCTCTTGTACCTAGCCTAAGGACCTCCTGAATGGATGATTAAGATCAGACTGCCGCATCCGGAGTAGTAGACTGGCTTCCAGGTTGATGATCTTCATTCCGAATATCTCTATGGAAATTTAGAACGACAAATTCAAATCCATGCTTTCATGTGTGTCTTTGTCTGGAACTGTGCTTACTGTTGCTTCATGGCTCTGGGCTCGTTCGAAAATCGCCTTGCAGTCGCTCATGCATTCCGCAGCCTGTGGCAGAGTCATCGTTCATGCAATATGATACGGCTGTTTGTCTGAACCAGTGTTTTGGCACATAAGGACCTTTATTTTCAATTCATTTGATACAGGTGAGGAGCTCAGAATATGCTATATTGATGCAAGCATGGATAGGGATGCTCGGCAAAACATCCTTCGAAATGGATTCGGTTTCAACTGTTCTTGTCATCGTTGTGAATCCGGGGATTGACAATGCGAGTTGAGTTTTCCTTCCAGTATGAGTAAAACAACCAGGTGAGCTCCTGAGTGCCAACATCATCTTTACCCTAATATTTCACTGGTGGGATAAGTGTGTTATCGTAGCAAGTTGTGTTGTAGCTTAAGACTTGTACCAGTTCTGATATGTTATATTTGTGTTGATTTAGTAACTATGCTTCGATGTGTTGGAGAAGTTTTACTTGATATCCAACAAACATAACTCCATATAGATGGAGACATCTGGAGCTTCTTACCTAGGAGGTTTTTGTGTCTCAAACTTAATTTAAGTTGAACTA
Source organism: Drosera spatulata (assembly GCA_035668315.1). Lineage (NCBI taxonomy): Eukaryota > Viridiplantae > Streptophyta > Magnoliopsida > Caryophyllales > Droseraceae > Drosera > Drosera spatulata. The sequence continues at coordinate 23,888 of JAOVYX010014798.1, read as the reverse complement.
TCCATGCATATATATGTTTGAGCTTCTGTGCTAGATGCAAAGGCTTATTAACAAGAAGATAAGTTTCACTATTTTTCTAAGTAAATAATAGCATTCGTCTACTCCAAAATGATGCAATATATTGATTATAGATAAGAAACATTGACAGGCAATCTTCCACGCGTTTTTTTTTTTTTTTTTTTTTTTAAAGAATACGTATCTCAATCATTGTAATATCATATCTACAGATGTTCAAGTCGATTTTTATGGAGTTAAATGTCATGTTACGTGAATGCAAATTAATACTCCTTCCAGAGACGTTAATAAATACAACGTTTTTTTACGGTAGATACCTAGGCATTCAGAGACGAGGAAGGGCATGGTAGTAGTAAGCGACGAAATACTTCGGGGATAGAAGCATAGATCCGGAGATTCCCGAATAGGTCAACCTTTCGAACTACTGTTGAATCCATGGGCAGGCCAGAGACAACCTGGCGAACAACAGGAAGAGCTCACATATCCTTTTCTTTATGGATAATCGCAGGAAAGGCCAGAGGAAATGCTCTACGGGAAGTCGGTCATACATATTGTTTCTCAATTAGCAGTCAAACTAGAGGTAGGCGAGGCTAAGCTACCCAGTGACATGTGAACAGTTGTTTAGCTCGATTCATGTTGAGTTTTATCACGTTTTCTTGTATCGTTTTGACATTTTTATACTCATAATTGTATTGATTTTGGTTCTATTTGCTATATTTGCGAGATTTGATACCTCAGTGTGATTTGTAGGAAGAAGCAATACGATGGTAAAAAACATTGGAAACGAAGTGTGATCAAGCAGAGACAAAGTGAAACGAAATAGACGAAGTGTTTGGTTCAAGGTAACACTCAAAGCGTCTGTGCGCCGTGTTATCTCAAGCTTGGGCGTCGTTCAATCGAAAGGACACTGCTTCAGGAAATATACCTAAGCGCTCGGGCACAACCTCATGTCACACACGGGCACGGTGCCCAAAGCCCAACAGGGCCTGTTCAATGAAAGAATCAAAGCTATAGCCACGCCCAGGCACGTGTGACGAGACCCCCTTATGCCAGATCGACTATAAATACTCCCTTTTGATCCCAAATTAAGGACGCATCATCATACACGACAATTGACAAATCCCTAGGGTTTCAAGTAGATTTCTTGGGTGGAGACGATCACGATTCATTTGGAAACGAAGCAACATCAAAAGATTTCATCCGAGCGAATCAGGTTCCGTTTTGATATCGGTTTTGCTTTCTTGACTCGTTTTGATATCCACTGTACTATGATGATTTTTATGCACATTAGGTGTTTGTTGTATTGTCTTAGTACTCGAATCATGAGTTAAAACCTTTTGTTAAGGTTGTAATTTAGTTGGATGTTTGTATTAATGTTACTCTTATGTTGTTAATTTAGTTTTGATTGTTTTGTGATTATGATATGTGGTTGTACTTAATATTTCGACAAATTGATCACTTGCTGCATGATCTATGGTATGAATTGAATCTAACAGAATAGTTTCGTATCAAGAATTTGATCACATGTCCACTGTAACGTCCCCGATTTTTCGTGCCGGAAGACTCGTAGGCGTCATGTCGTCACGGACCCGGTGCGTGACAAGGCTAAACAAACCGAATGGGTTTTAGGGGTATAGAAATCAAGGAAACGATAAACAGTAGTCAAATTCATAGTTTACAGTCCCGAACACCTGTTTTAATTACATAATTGGAGCAAAAGCAATGCAGATCGATTATTACATTTGACATAATATATATCTGATCTGCTATAATATCCAAAATACGTGAGATCATCTATATGCATACAAGCTCACACTAAGAGTCTTCAGGTGTTGTTTGGGACATATCTGCAATTGAAAAATATAACCGTGAGCTAATGAAGCTCAGCAATCTCAGGTGTATGAATCCCAATTACAGGGAATTTCCGCTAACGATTATGACGATCGCCGAAAGTCCCTAAAACATTTTTATATATATAGAAAAATATGGACGACATATCACACAACATCGTTTCTCATTACTTTATATGCTTTTGTATCGCTTTTAAGAATCATTCGTTTCTTCTGCATTAATTTAGGGTTCATGACTCGACTCAGAAGCGACAACTCCAAGGATATGACTGACTCGAAGTACAGAGATAAGATAAAGTGTCGATCGTCATCCGGGCTGCCCAATAGATTCTGTTTTCGTACCTGCCTACTCTGTGCGTCGCCTTGCACCTTTTATAAGCATTCAATGAGGTATTGTTTGCCTGCATTGAGATAATTTGGGCCTCTTTGCAGAGAACAACCCGTGGCCCCGCCACAACGGCGTAGAAGTCGCTGCATGCACGCAAAGAGGATGGGGCACGCTCATCGCTCCCTAGCTATTTTTCACCCGTGACGTTGACTTAAATGATAACACAGGAGTGCAATGACTCAAACCCAAGCCACCAAGGCAATTCAAAGAAACAGATGATCGCAATGGATCGAAGAAGGGATACCATATTCGACATTCTCAATAAATTCAGGAAAACGACCAACGATCCAACAGATCCACAAGGGATGTCAATGCCGTCCTTATCTGTTCAAGAAGGCGATATTTCTTATTCGTTTGCTTTTTATTAGTTCACATGGATTGTATAACTATGCTCCGCATCCCCCGTTTCTTTTTTATTAATCATTTATCGGTCGTTTTCATTTGTTTTCCATAAGGGTATATATATTATAAGGGTGCATTGTAGTTCATTTGAAACCCAAATACCCCCCACATGTCAAACATGATCGTATATGCACGTTTAACGTTATATTTCCATGCGTATGGGTTATATACCTCAAATACGCATTTAGGTTTAAGGTTCGTAGCACAAAACGATTTTTTTCCTGGTCGCGGCCGCGACACTGAGCTGAGATTGGTGCTGAATCTGTATTTGAGTCTGAGTCCGACTCTATAGGCGTGAAGAGCTCAGTCATAACATCGGGAGTCACCTCCCGACTAATCGGAGGTTCAGCATCATACCAACCCTCATTATCGTCTCAACCCCAATCAAACTGATCATCGTCCTCCCCTTCTCCAAGGACCTCAATAATAAGAACCTCCTCCTCAGGAACCTCCTCCGCAGGGTCGTTCTCGGGAACCTCCTCCTCAGGAACCTCCTCCGCAGGGTCATTCTCGGGAACCTCCTCCGCAGGGTCGTTCTCGAGAACCTCCTCCTCACAGTCGTTCTCGGGAATCTCCTCCTCGGGTTCCTCCTCAGGTTCTTCCTCTGGATGCTCCTCGGAATCCTCCTCTGGATCCTCTTCTTCGGGGTCGACAACTGCCCCTGGTTCAGTCCATGCCTCTGGCTCTGGATCGGCCTGTGTCTCTGGCTCTGCCACTGTTGCTACATCACCTACTGCCCCCATCTCAGCCTCAGCTATCGGTATAGACTGCGGCTCTGGCACTATCATTGGTGCTGGTATGGGGTCTGCCACTATAGTGGATACTATCGAGGGTGCTGTCGAGAGAGGTGTCGAGGGCCTTGCTGCTAATGGATCTGTTCGAATCCCTGACGGGGCGATCGGCACCTCCATAAGGTTATCCCCTGGTTCCGTTCCAAGATCTTGCAGTCTCTTTCTCTTCAGAACCTAACCCGCGATAGGTCGAATCAGGTATAGCTTCTCAGAATCCCTCGATCTCATGCCAAGTTCGTAGACTTGACCTTGCTCTCTCTCTCTCTCTCTCTCTCTCTCTCTCTCTCTCTCTCTCTCTCCCTTCCTCCCTCCTCGGGGCCATCGCGGGCACGACGTGCTTGTGAACCAAATTCCCAGATTTTTCCCCAGTCGCGGGCGCAACCCAGGATGGTCGCGGCCGCGACTGTTCACTGCCCAGAACTTGCAGGAAATCTCCGTCCAACGCCACGGATCCCACAATTCACACCACAATGTATTCAAACCATTTCACACACATCAAACACATCAAAATATATCTCAAAACATGCGTGGAAGCAAAGAACGCGTGTGATCGAACAAAAGAGGCGTCTCGGACGAGTGAGGTTACCTCGAACACGTTTGATTTTCTTAGGCACACGATCACACGGATGGATCCGTTGATGCTCTTATTCCTGTCCGTGATGTTGCTGGAGTTGCTGCGGTTGCTGTCCTTCGTCTTGTGGCGTCGTGATGGTAAAAACGATGATGACGGAGATGGATTGACGATGAGACGATGAAGATGTTGATGATGCTCACGTTGGCGATGTTTGATGATGAAGATGATGGTGGCGAGGATGGTAACAGCGCTGGTTGCTAGTTGGAGATGGTGGAGATGATGGCTGGAGAGGTGAGTGTGAGTGTGAGTGGGAGTGGGAGAAGTGCGGGAATGGTGGGAGAGTTAGGAGATTTAGGTAAGGTGCGTTAATATTCCACGTTCTGTCCCACGATACGTCTCGTTCAGTCCATTATTCATCATAATTTCACAGTATTAATCCATGAAAATTCTATTTGCATCGATAGATTTATCCCGTATACAAAATTATGACCTCCCGAGTCATAATCCATTGGTTTTGGGATTAAAATCGTTAGTCCTTACGCGCAACGTTTATAACGTTATTCGTTCGTAATATTTATTATCGCGTTCGACTAGTCATTCCAAAATATTCCATCATCATATTTGATTTAATATTCAATTATTTTCTCAGATTTAAATATATAACCTTTAAGCAAGATTTATTTTAAAATCGTAACGTTATATATTCATTTTTAAATTCCCCAAAGTTCTCGGGTATTACATCCACATGTTGAATGCGAGATCGAGAGATCGTTTGCGTGACGTGCGAGATACGTTAGGAACCCTCGAATTTCATGTTTATCGTAACGTGACGATCTCTCGTCGAGAGATGTTAAAGCGGTGTTTGATTTAACATAATGTAGGACTCGAGAGAGATTAGATTACACATTAGGGATTCATCTATAACCATAACTTATGATTAATTATTAAAATGACATAATAACTAGATACAATCGGAAGACGAAGTCACGACCCCACTCCCTTCCACATCTAGAACCCGATCTTCTATCGATGTGTTATTGATTTCGATTATCTTAATTTCATTAGTAGAATCTTTAGTGTCATGTAACAACTTATCACGTTTAGATTGTTTAACTCAAGAAACACTATTCATACTTCGGTCGCTAGATTTAAGTCTTCGTGGGACGATAATTCATATACTAATTTTTATTACTTGCTATGACACATACACTTGCGTTTCAGCATGATATACAAAGTCGCGATATCATTTGAAAACCCGTTGTCTTTTGTGAAAATGTTTCTATTTTTCATAAATACTACGCGTGATTTAGGTTCGCGGTCCAAAATCTTTACATGAAGCCTTACTAATAATTTCAGTTAATTCGTTGAAGTTTATCATTTTCGTTGGACTGGACAGATTGATATTTGTTCACTAATCAGCTTACAATCATTGCATACAACTCCAAATTAAGATTTATAAATTGTTCTGAAAATTAGACTTATAGAGTTTTCCAATGATATAAGGCTCGTTTTCTAATTCTTAATGAGTGATTCTGAAATAAGTTACAAAATCAGTTCTGTAATCAGTTTTTTACAGATTGACATATCCAAATATTTTGATTTATATCTTAAGATTCACAATTTCAAATCATGATATTTTAACTTCATTAGAAATTAGACATATAAGGTTTCAACATATATTAAAATCAGTATTTATTTCAAATCCTATAATTTTTTATTCACATATGAAAAATAGAACGGATCGGAATGGGGTTTGGTTATCTCTCGAGCGTTTTTTACGTTTGAGATTTTGTTTGATGATAACTCTCACTCTACACCTCGGATCTTCACACCATTAATTGTGTCGGGTTTCTGACTTCGTCTCGATCGTCGTGGTAGTCTTGAATTAGAAATCCGCTTATTTTAGAGTAAGATCCGATCAAAATAGTGTGAGTTTTAAAGTGATAATCGTGTGTATGGAATTTAAATTCGTGATAATTTATAATCCGAAGATCGGATTAACATACCGTTTGTAACGTTGGATTTCTTAATTCGTCCTCTTCGTCGTGACTATCAATCTCATTAATTTTGATGTAGTATGAAGATGATGACGTGATACAAGGTATATGTATTATGTGAGGAAGAGTGTGAGTTTGTGGTTGTGATGGTGGTAATGATGAATGTTGAGTGGAAGGTGGTTTTGGTGGGCGGTAATGAGTGGGTACTTGTGAGTGAAAATAATGAGTGGGGAGTTGTGAGTGGGATGTGATATGGATTGTGAGTGATTAATGAAATGAAGAAAATAGTGAGTGATGCGATGTGGTATATTGGGCGTATTTATTTAGGATAATATGATATTTTATATACCGTATTTATAAAATCTCGTATAATTTTACCTCCAAAAATTATTTCGTTTGGACCACAACGTTCTAAACATTTTATTAGAATATTCTATCGAAGAAAGTATTATTTTTGAGATTAAAAATTTTACAATTGTACGCGACTCTCTTAACTTCGTAACATTCGTTATGTGTGTCACATTTTATAATTTTCGTTATTTGTCGTTTTTTTTTTCTCATTGTATTCTAAACATATGCTTAATATATATATATATTAATCCCAAAATTCTCGAGTATTACATGGATAGTTTGATTATATTAATATAAATTTATTGTCAAACAAGAAAAAAATAAAAATATTGTATTTATATTATGACTAATAAAAAAATGATGTAATTAAATTAAAATGGGGGAATAGAAATATCTTAAATAAATAAGGATCGACAAAAATTAAAAGTGTTGTAAATATATTGGGACGGATGGAGTATTTTATATACATCAACTCATTTCAGTATTATTATTTTTTTCTCATTCCTCTCATCCATATCATCGTTCGTGACAATCATGTCATTTTCATAAAAAACAGCATGTGCATAAATTATTATGTCAAATCATCTGATTGTAATTTTATTGGGATGAAGGAGTAATACAAAAAATAACCAATCAATTACAATTCATCCATTGATTTCGTCCATAACTATTATAATAAACCTTATTATCAATATAAATTTATCATATATATAAATTTTTGTGTCAAACTATATGGATTATGGTTTTTATGGAATAAAAATAATAGTATATTGATGACGGTCTCGTGAACATTGAACGTATGTTATTATTATGCTACATGTGCGTTGTGGCTAGTGCTCAAAAAGGTCGGGACCATAAAAGTGGGCCCACTTAAATAAGGAAATGAAACAAATGTTTCCTTTCTTCATTGAAAGGGATGGGAGTAACGAATTCAATTCAACGCGCTGGAAGAAAAATTAAAATTAAAAAGTAAAGATGTAATCCACACCGTGGATGAGTAACTCTGGCGAAATTTAATGCCTGTATTGGATTTTAGTCCACGCGGTTTTTTCACAAATGAAAATAATGATGAGATGTTCTAATGTGTTTTTTTCCTCTATTTTTTAAATTTCAATGTGATTTTTTTTTTTTGCATCAACCACTATCTTTATGATTTTTCATGACAAATAAAATAAGATAGGTTCGTTTTACCATCTATGTCATACATTACTTTGTCAACAGACAAAAAATAAAAATAACATAGTATAATTAAAATCAGATACATATGAACACATAAATATATATATTGATTATAACAAATTTCTTTTGCATATAAATAATATTCAATAAAACTAATGTTATGCTATGATAAACATTTTCACCACTTAGAAGACCAACATTATTTAGAGCATTTGCATCATTGTCTCTATAATATTATTCTCTATTTTTCATTCTCTATGATATAAATGTACAATATATAAAACTATAAAAATAAAAAATATTACAATAATAAGATAATTTTATGAAATTTTCTATCTTATATTATAATTTTTATAATCTAGCATATCTTTTAACATCTTTTTTAATATTTTAATATTTTATTTTCATATAAAATCTTTATTTAAACACTCTCACTCCAAATAACATGAACATAGAGACCTCGTAAGCAGTAACATCAAAAAACATAACACTACTTCTTAGTGGTTTTAATATATCTATGCCACCCCGTGGCCGTCCTGTCGGATCAATTTTCGCAAAAAACTTTCCCCAGAATCCCAACTCCCAAAATTTCTCTCTCAACAACCCGTCATTCATTCATTCATCTTCCTGTTCTTCGCTTCCCTTTCCTAGCTCTTTCCTTTCTCACTCCAAATCCACCCTTTCCCCCAATTTTCCTCAACAAAAATCATAATCATAATCCATCTCGAGCTCGTCTCAGATCTCTGTGATTCGACTACTAATCTCGGCTTTGCTCGCTGTTGAATAGTAAGATCTGAGCGAGCCGCGTTCCTATTTCGAGTTGTTTCTGCTCCGGTGAACGCGAATCTGCGCCATTGTTGCTTGGTGACTTTCTCTGCCTCTTTGGATTTATGATTTGGTTGATTTGTGTTTGGTGTGAGTAGACAATTTTTGTCGGCATTTTCTGGTGGATTTGATTTGGTCTTTGGTACATTAATCGAGTGGGACATTTTTTTGGGAGATTGATTAGTATGTTTAGGTTTTGATTTTGTTCGTGGATTTGAGCTCTGATGGTGAGTTTTGTGTCGCCGGCGGTGGTTTGTTCGATTCCGCCGTTAACTGAGATTTTGCTGAGAGATTTGTGGGAGTTGTTGGTTGCATTCTCACTCTCTTGTATTATTTTTATTTTTTAATTATTTTTTATTTCATATTCACATCTAATGGGTTAGGGTTTTTCTTCCAAGTCTGCTGCATTTTTGATATTTATGCGGAAATTTTCTTAGTTTTTTTTCTTTAAAGTGTCGTCCTAAAATTTCTCATGGAACCTTGTTTAAAGTTTTGTGTTTGGTGATTTAGTTTGACCTTGTCTACTCAACGAGGAGTTTGTGTATGTACCGTATGAAATCAACTTTGGCTTTTTTGTCAAGCTTTCAGTGTGTCTGCCATATTGATCCGTCAACTTTACACCTACGTTAAACTAATGAGTGAGAACTCATCTTTATGTTGACGACCTTGAATCTACCGACATGGGTCATAATCTTGCTCCGAAAAATCATTGTATTTTTAAACATAGTTCACTCGGATATTTGCATCAGCATTAACGACGGAGTTGTCTCTTCACACTGTCATTTACCTATCCTAAATCTACTCATTTATTTCGTAATTTCATCAAATTCAAAACTTATTATCTCAGTACAAACGTTATATTATCATTATATTATTTTAAGGAGTTTTGTTATATAGGTTTTTATAACTATCAATAATTTTTTTAATTTATATAGGTCAATGTTTTTTCTTCGACAGGAGTAGAAAATTTTTACAAATACTCCCTCAGTTCTGTCCCGTATTATTAATTGTAAATTATTAATATTTATTAATAAATAAATATTATATATTTTATTGCTTTATTTTTTATTAAAAAATAATATAATATAAATATTATTTATTTTGGGATTGTAGTTTGTGATATAATAATATGTTTAATATTTCACGATAAATTTATAAAAAAAATTAATTAATCTCACGAATCATATGAAATATCATCATTTTCTTGTATATGTATAAAAAAGTATATACAGTTTTATTCTATATGATATTTTATACATGTGTTTAGTTTGTATAGAATTTGACGGAGAAATGTTTTTTTTTTTTTAAATGAGATGTAGTTGTAGTTTAGAAGGATAAATAAGAAAAAAAAGATAATAAATTATTTTAATTATATTAATATAAATTTATTATCAAATTAAAAAAATATTATATTTATATTTATATTAATAAAATAATATTAATATTAAATTGAGACGTTTGGGTAAATCCAAACATGCCTTAGTGGCTTCATCACCCTGTTTATTTTACCAATAATAGCGTGGGATGAACACTGCTAAAGTTTTTCTTGGTACAAGTTTGCTGTAATTTATTGTCGTTGTCTTCTCACTGTGCTGTCTCAGACTGAAGCAAAGCAAGTGAGTGGCTACCATTCCATCAGAGAGAGCACCGAAGAGTCCCTCAACAGTGACTGAGGCATGAACGTGATGCTGTGTTTCCCAAGGCAGTAAAAAAGAAAACTTGGACACAAACACAACTTCACCGCTGTAAATTTCTCAATCAAGGTAAATCCCTGTTATTTTCACTCCTCTCTTTGGTTGGTTGTATGTTATTTTCACTCCAAATTTTTTATACAATTAAAATAATATAAATAATAAATCTATCTAGATTGAGGATTTCTATTTCGTCCCTAATCGGTCCAAGTCCGAATAGAATGATGAAGGTTGTGTGTTAGGTAGCCGACAATCAACACATAAAAGGTCTCGTTGGATCTCTCAACATGAATATGACGATTTGTGAAAACTTACAGAAGATGATATACATGACAGATTGGAATGACGTCGTCGTATTCATGTAGTCGATCCCACTTGATGGGATGAAGGTTTGATTTGATATTGTTATTATATTAAAATAATATAAAATTAATATTTTTGTGATAAACGAGAGTTTACAATATATGTGAAATGTGAAAATCTATATAAGAAATCGATATAGGGAATTTGTTTGATGATTGAGTCAAAAACTTGATTCTTATATCGATAAAATGATATTATAACATTATATTATAGGGATAAAGATAAAAAAACTACCGTGGTCTGTTGTCAGGATCGTGATACTCAACCTAAGCCGTTAAGCCGTTAGTCTACGGTGTATGTGTTATGCGAGATTTGTGCGAAAAAAACATTTGTTTTTGTCGTATCATGAGTGTTTTTCTTATGTTTCAGTTTAAGACCAAGTTATTAATATTGCCTACCCAATCTAAGTCATGTATAGCAAATTGTAAATTTTGCGTTAAACCCAACAATACTTTAAAGCTAGTAGTCGTTTTCGTTTGAAAATCTTTGTTATCCAGCTTAGATAAATCACTGAATACTCGTAGGAGTATATTTTTCCATTTCTTTGTTTAATTCCGGTTGGCAAGTGCGGTGTCAAGTTCATAATTAGTTGCTAATGATGAACTGTGATGTCTTAAACTCTCATTGTCATGACCCCACAGCCTCTATTTGGCCTTCAATCGTTTGAAAAGATTAAGCAAAAATCATCATTTGCCGTGTTGCTTTTGATAAAACGTGAAAGCTAGATTTCACTGAACAAATCTCTCTTTTTAGGGGTCCAATAATGAATGAGACAAGTGAACCACAAGTAAACAATTCCATCCGTTCGATCACCTTGGACCCCACCTCTCCCTTGATCCAACGGCTAATACTTAAAAAAGCTAAACCATAACTGTGTTGGTTGTTTTTGATGTGTTGCAATGAATTGGGCAAGAGTAGAAGTCACCGAATAGTCAGTAAAATGAAATTTCAGTGGGTCCAAGTGACATTTTTATGTGCGATGTGATAAAAACTGATACAGTGATATGATATGATATGATGTGGTCATGCGTGTGGTGTGGTGTCGTGTCGTGTGGGGTCAGGGAATCACTGGCAGTGTGGGGCCCGTGTTTTTGGACCGTTTGTTTTCTTCTTTGCCGGTGCTGCGATTTTTGGACCGTTTGATTTGAGTTTGTTTGGTCAAGCATGTGGAAATGAAGGAATCCAATGTCGTCATCCATAAAAAGGAAAAAAATGTAATAATGGATCACTGATTTGTTACATGATTGATTCTATATGGGTTCTGTTTTGGTTTCTGCTTTCTGTGAATGTGGCGCTTAGCTAGGTTTCCTTCCAATGTCGTATGCCACATTGCGATATTTGGATGGATCGGGAATAATTAGACCGCGAAAAGATAGTTGGGACTATTTGGAGGCTTGATTAGTGAAATTATTACTTCTCCCTTCTTGTTTTTGATGGTTACGTTTGATGTGTTGTATCCGTGATGTAAAATCTGAGTTTTGCATGTTGTGCGTAGGCTTGTAACATATAGCTATTGTCTCTTATCGATTCTTGGGGATATGATGAACATAGTTATCAGGAAAGCTTTGTGTTACTAGGGATCCAAGTAATCCAGAACTCTCACCTTACAGGGATAAGCTATTATTGCTCTGTTTGATCCATTGAAATCTTGCTTAGTTACACAATTGATCAAGATTGCTTCTTTGATATTTTACTATGTTAGATGTTGGCTTTGCTGCATTGTGGAGCATTAACCTTTTTGATGCTTAACATTAACAAGTAGCTCTTCACTAATGATTAGGCTCTTATGCATGTCTATGTTGCTTATAATGCCAGTTTCTTCTCGGTGCTATGCCCAGTTGACCATTGTCCTTTTTAGTAGTATAATAATCATTCTCATTGAAGGAAGAACATGAAACCAGGTCTTTATATTCCTGTTTTGTCTAGTTTTGGCAGCATTTATAGTGTACCAAGAAAGGTAGATATGGCTGTTTCTATTGGGGCCATTATTGCCATTATGGTGATTCCCCCAGATTTCCTATGCTATATTGGTATAAAAAAAAAAACAGATTTATAACTTTTAAACACAATCATGTTTTTGCCTTGACAAAATTGCTTAGAGCTTTGGCTGGGACGAACTTGGTCCTCTGATTAGACTAAGTCTTGGAGGAATCATTTACATTTTCTGCTAGGTCTGTTTAGTTTTTGTTTTATTTTATTTGGATAGGATGAAATATTGTTTATTTCATGTAATGAGCCAAAGGTTTGGTTTTGTCTCAGCTTTTATTCATTCTTTCCTCGGCCATATGACTGGCCCTTGATTCGAGTTTGTAGCTTCTGGTTTGTTTTTGGTATCTAATGTGTCGTCGCTATCATCCTTCTTCCTTGTGTTGAAGTAGTGCTTGTCTGTTCAACATGTGATTATATATACAGCCTTTTTCTTTTGTTGCTTTATTGTGAACAGTGGTTTTAATTTTTGTATGTTTTAATTTTTTTTTTTTTCAGATGGATTCATCAGTTGAGCGGTCTGCTGTCACTCCAACTAAGAGCAGATTAGCGCGTACGTTTGCAAAGGTTCTTAACATTCGATCTGCTACTGGAGTTACTCCGGCTGATGAATTCTGTAAGATCAAGTCTCGTGAAATGACGAAGGAAACAAAGCACCGTGATGGCTCTAAGGTGGAACTAGCTAATGGAAATTATGACAAGTCATTTGCGAAAATCAGTGATGAGAGATATCGCAGAAAGGCCACCCTTGAAGCTCTCCTAGCCAATATGTTTGCCAGCATTTCAACGATAAAGGCTGCTTATGCGGAGCTGCAGCTTGCTCAGTTTCCTTATGATGTTGATGCGATTCAGGCGGCTGATCAGATGGTTGTTTGTGAGTTGAAAAACTTGTCAGAACTGAAGCAATGTTACTTGAAGAAGCAGTTGGATTCTACACCAGGGAAGACATTGATGTTAGCAGAAATCAAGGAGCAGAAGAGTGTGGCGAAAACATATGAGGTAATGGGCAAGAACTTGGAGTCTCAAATGAAGCTGAAGGAGTCTGAAATCACATTCCTTGTGGAGAAATTAGAGGGATGCAAGAAGGAAAATCGGTCTATTGAGAAGAGGTTGAACGCTAGCGGCCAGTTGTCAATGCTAGACAACCTTCATCTCTCTGGTTTGAATGCAGGTCATTTTGTTCCTGTTCTTCGGCATGCGGTGAGATCAATTAGGACCTTTGTGAAGCTTATCACCAACGAGATGCAATCCGCAGGGTGGAACATTGATGCAGCCGTCAGCATGATTCAGTCGAATGTGGAGTATGGGAAGCCGGAGCACAAGTGTTTTGCGATTGAATCGTTTGTTTGCAGAGAGATGTTCGATGGTTTCCACTTCCCTAACTTCTCTTTATCGAGTGGACGCCAACCGGGTCAGAATAATATGCAGAGGTGGTTCTATGACAGTTTCAATGAACTGAGGTCTTCACGGGTGAATGACTACCTCGCCCACAAGCCGAAGTCCACATTTGCGAAGTTCTGCCGTGCCAAGTACCTAAGACTCATCCACCCGAAGATGGAGTCCTCGTTCTTTGGAACTCTCGACCAGAGAAACCTCGTCGAAGCTGGTGAGTTTCCACAGACTCCCTTTTTCGCCGCACTCTCCGAGATGGCAAAGCGAGTCTGGCTGCTGCACTGTCTCGCTTTCTCGTTTGATACTGCTGCCTCCATCTTTCAAGTAAAGAGAGGATGCAGGTTCTCCGAGGTGTATATGGAGAGTTTGTCCGATGAAGCATTCTTGGAATCCAAGAACTATGATGACATCAAGCCTGAGAACGAGCCGCGTGTAGCCTTCACTGTGGTCCCCGGGTTTAGGATCGGAAAGACGGTGATCCAATGCCAAGTCTATCTATCTCGAAGCTAACAACGATGAGGCTGTACAAAACAATCACGGACAGGTCCATGGTCGGGGATGCGCTTGATTCACCAAGGCGAGGACCCAGATGGAGTTGGTGCTTAATGTTCAAAACGTCGCTGGTTTAACATCTGATCAATAGTTTGGGATGAAGGAGATGATTGTATGTAGGGACACCGTGGAAAAAGCAAAGTAAAATGCTGGAATCCGCAGTTACTTTTTTTCCTTTTTCTGCATTTTGGGACGCCCAAATTTTGTCACTATTAATGTGTACGGGTGATCTGAGGACCATTGTAGTGATTAAATTATGCGACTCTATGTAGATTTTTTGCCTTTATGTGACATTTTTTTTATTGTAAATGAAAAGGGGTATATTCTCTTTTGCTTTATCTTTTTGGGCAGCACAAGGAGTCATTTCATGCATCAAAGGTGTGGTGGGTAAATGTTTCATTTTTCGTAATTACTGTGTATATTATTACAATTAACTGATTTGATACGATAATTTATGTATATATTATTTTTTATTATAAAAATTTAATATATTGTTTGGTTTGTGTAAGTAAGAAAAATGAAAAAATAAAAATAAAATAAATTAATAAGATATAAAATATTAACATTCTAATCTTGTATATTTCTTATTGATAGGGCAAAGCAAATGCAATCGATGAGTCTGTTACAGCCATTGATCTCAAAGTGCTATCCCTTCAACGGAGTTAGACATGTCTTATTCTCTGTACGACAAGAGCTCTATATGTCTTATTCTCTGTACGACAAGAGCTCAAGCGGTAAACCTCATATCATAGCTATTTCTTCTTTGATTCTATGTTTATTGGGCAGTTGTCGTTGTTAGACCAATTTTAATATTCCGTTTTAATTTATCCGTCGTTTGGGGAGTTAAATGAACTTTCAAAATATGTGTTGTTTGAGATAATTTAGACAAAAAATAAAATTTCTTATCAATTTTATCTATATATTTATTGATATTCTTAGTTTGACTTATTCAATACAATCCTTAAATAATTTATCATTAATAAAAATAATTATAAAATTTTTTTATATTATTAAGATGTATAATTAAATTTTCTTAATATTTATATTTTGATTTAAATAATAGATAAAATGAAATGGTGGGAATAAAATAGATGGTTAATGGTTGGGGACCAGGAAGGCCCAAGATAGGTTGACGCTTTAAATGGGAGCCACTTGCCCGCCTCAAGTATGGACAGAAGATCAAGAGGTCTGATCAAGGCAAAGGGAGGAAAGGTTTATGAACCGTCCGGAAGGTAGCCCATTTGCTCGGTGTTTTGATAGTATTTTCGTACATCAAAAAATTTTAAATAGAATAATATTATAATTTAATTAAAATATTTAAATTTAATAAATGTTATAATTTTTTTGAGATGTAGGGTGTAACTTGGTTTGATTATTCATGGGCCGCATGATGTATAACATAGGTTGTGTTTAGGCACATTGTTTCATTATTTGCTACACCTAACTTCTCGTGTTTTCTTTTGTGCTTTTGACCATGTAGGCGCACGTCCAAGGAGAAAGAATCATCACGATATCTTAAAGCCAAAAAAAGGAGGTGATTGAAGGTTAGCTTTTGGCTTTTAAGGATGGAAAGGATTTTATTTTATTTTTCCTTATTATCCTTGGTTCAATCTTTTGATATATTTTCGTTTCATAACATAGATAATATTATACAGTAATCATAATATTCATTACGTATTTCGATGCGTTATTTTTCTATGTTAATGATATGGTATAAATTTTATTATGGCTCAGAGTTATAGTTTTTATCTTATATTATTTTTTATGTTTCACAATAAATTTACAAAAAACATCATTTGATCATCTCGTAAATCATTCATAACGCCGTGAACTCTTTTATCTACGTGATCCTCCATTGTTTATATATAGAATGAAAAGAATAATTGATTCCTAAAAAAATGTTATCAATTTAGTTATAATAGCGAAGTCATGAGTTGGGTCATTCACATTTCAAACCAATGAAGAGCATAAGAGTTTTCTATCATTAGTTCCTCATTTTCTAGGAGTTGATACACAACGGCTTCTTGCCTGGTAATAAGGGAGTCGTACATGCATTCCATGTTAGTGCAGGAACATACACGGAGTTGAGCTTTTAATGTAGCTTTTACCCCACGACTACTGGGAGTGGAAATTGAGTTCAGTTGAATTGAAATTTGAATGGGCATCATCATTATCATTTATGAACTTGGCCATGTATTGCAAGAAATCAAGTACTATTGGCAATGTTATATTTTTAATGCTTCCATTTCCTAATGTATAGATATGTGTACCAACTATTGACAATTTGATATTGACGTAATTGAATATCCACATGTTGCATAGTTATTTTTTTATGGCAATTTGTTTCCGTGTTTTAAGATGTGGTCAATCTTCCTGTCCATCATGTACTTGGAACAATAATGATCAAGTTTTCATAACACTCTCGCGTTTCGCATATTTGGAACATCGTCTTCGAATGATTCTTATAAATTTGTATGTTGGATTCTACCTTGTTCTTATAGTTGCAGTGTAAGAGAATCGGAGTGATAATTATGATATGAAGTTACGCGAAAAGTCGATGTAAAGGAGAGTATGAAAGATCATTGCATGGTGACAATTCACAATGATCATTTCAGTTTACAAGAGCGAGAACCCGCGGTTCGATCTTGAAGAAACTGAAACAATCGAAGAGGAACTAACACGGGAATGTCGGGAAGAAGATGAGTTACGCAAGAAGCTATAACACAACAAAACAAGACGTGAAATCCAGCAATGCAGGGAAGCAGCGTTCGTCCGATCAAGCGCATTGTTACCATGGAGATTGATTCATTTGGATCCAGTTCCCGTCGATGGTAATGACAGGAATATGAGATATGAGCGACCAATCCTCGCCTTCATCCTTCATGCATCTCCTGCTCAATCTCTGGCATCCTCTAACGTCGAAATACTTCAGATTGCTAAGATGACGAAAACCTTCAGGGAGAACCGATATGTTAGTACAGTTATACAGGTAGAGTTTTTCGAGAGAAGTGAACTGTTGCAGCCACTCGGGCAATGCAGTCAAGCCTTCACATTCGCCTAGCATCAGATGTCGAAGAGACGAAGCAGCTGCTTGCAGCGCGAGTGGCAACCTCAAGAGCTTTGGAAGCTTGCCAAGGTCGAGAATCGTAAGACTTTTTAGGCCTTGCAAGCATTCGCCTTCACCTAAATCAAGTCTCTCACAGTCGGTGATAGCAAGCACCTTAAGGGATGTCAGTGATCGCATGCCGCGAGGCAATGAAGCCAACTTTGGACACCTGGCTATGGCGAGTCGCGTAAGGCATGTCAGGCAACTAATGCCCTCGGTTAGAGAAGTTAGAAATCCACAGTCGGTGAGTTTCAGGACACGAAGGGACGTCAAGCATCTGAGACTTTGTTCTGGCAATGCTGTCATTTGGGAGGTCAGATACAGGTGCCTCAGGTTCACCAGATTCCCTATGTCCTTCGGCAATGCTTTGAGCCGCTCGCAGTGCCTTAGATCAAGTATCTGCAGGTTTATCAGCTTGCACAATGAGTTTGGCAGCACTTTGATGTTGAAGTTGCTGAACAAGCTGAGGTATCTTAGGTGCGTCAGGCTTCCAATGGAGCTCGGCAACTCGTCAAACTCTGATCCGATTAGGCTGAGAGCACGGAGGCACTTGAAGTTTGATATCAGATCGTTGAGGAAGGATTTCGTGATCGGCCCAACTTGCTGCAAGAACATGAAGGTTCTTGCTTTGTTTGCATTCAGCAATCCTCTTGGGAACGCTTTCTCGGCTAAGTTGCCATCGTAGAACCCGATATGCCTCACTTTATCTGATGCCGAAAGGCCCAAAACTGTGCCACAGTTCACATTGGTAGCGAACTCCTCACCTGTGACAGATGTTAGGAAATCATACACCATATTGTGCAATTTTCCGTTCGCTATCCCAGCTCCTACAACAAGGGAAGCGTTCTTGAAAAGGGATCTCGACAAGATTTCACCGAAGAATCTGTCTCCAGCATCTTCAGGTTCTTCGTTTTGATCGTCCATTCCTAGTAGCCCTTGTGCCATCCACAAGTTCTCAAGCTCGTCCTTGTAGACAGAGTGATCTTTTGGGAACAAAGGCAGGAAACTGAGACAGGCCTTCAGGTGAGACGGCATTTCGTCATAGCACAACCTCATCGCTGCGATGGCTGCTGTTCTATCCAGCTTTTGCACCAATATTTCACCAAACTTCCTCCCGATTCGATGCCATTCATTCACGTCCCTCTCTCGAGACAAGAGACTACCCACGATCTCTGCTGCTAAAGGAACCCCGCTACACTTCTTGGCAATGGACTTCCCTGTCTCGACTACAGATGAGTCCTGTGAATCATCGCCTTCAACGAAGGCATAGTACTTGAACACTGACCAGCAGTCGTCATCTGAAAGGCGATTCAGCTTGTAATGTGTCTCAGTGCCGACATATGATGCAGCTCTATAACTGCGAGTGGTCGCAACAATGGTACTTCCTCGGCTGCCTATGTCTAGAATGTCTTTCAATGTATTCCACACAAGTGAATCTTCCATCCACACATCATCCAGCACAAGAAAATACCTTTTACTGACTAACAGCCTTCGAACCACCGTGATCGATTCCTCCATGGTTAACTTCACACTGTTTAATCCCATTCCCAATTTTATTATTTCTTCTAGAATCGACCTTAGATCAGATTTGCTTGAGAAACTCGCCCATAAGATCATTTCGAAGTTACTGGTTATTCTCTCCTCGTACATCAGAAGCTTCGCAAGCATTGTTTTCCCTATGCCCCCGACGCCCAAAACGGGAATAACGGAAACGTGAAGATGCTCTCTACATGATAGTACACGTTTAATCAGCTCCTCTTTGTCGTCGTCCCTTCCAATGAAGTGCGACGGCTTAACCAAGGTGACAGGTTCTCGCTCTCCTAGTCTAGTTCCCCTACTAGAAGAACCTTCGACCAGGATCTCCCTGAATCGAAAATCTCTTCCATGGGACGAAACTTCATTGAAGTTTGCACAAACCCGTTTCAGTTTTTCGCCTAGCACAGGCTCGGATACCGAAGAAAAAGACTTACTGATCTTCTTAATTAGGTTAACTTTCTGTTTCTCCTTTCCTTGCAGAGTCTCCGTTACAAGCTTATCCAATATATCATCAAGATCATACATCACATCCTTCAAGTCTCCTAGCCATTTCCCTATCGCCCGATTGGACGATCTCTGTGACTCTGCGTCTTGGAGGATGGATGCGAGCCAGGGTAACGTGCTAGACATACGTTGCAGGTCGTTCTTATCGAGCAATGTCGGTTCTGTTTCTTGTATGACAGGTGACGACAAGGTCCGAAGAGCGGACTTGATCAAAGGAAGGATGGTGGATTCGGCCATTGCTAATATGTTTGGATGAGAAAGTGAGAAACAGCCGATTGATCTTGGAAATGGGCAATGTTTAGCATGGAGCATTGAGTTGAGACTCATCCCATATAAATGTAAGCATTGTCATTTGTCAATGTGAACTGGCGCTAATCCAACTGGAGATTCTCAGAATATGAACTTGCAAAGTCAATTAGCTTAGATAATGAAATTGCAAGTTGCAAGTTTAAATGATTGATCCTACATACTGTAATTTGTTGACCCGAAAGCCGCGATAAACTGTCGATTGGATCAAGCAATAAGAGAAGAGTGATGCTATGAGAATATAAGAATTGACGAGATTATCATGATTGTTGTTTTATGAACCTGCATCAAGTCAAGAGATCTGTGGCTGACTTGTGAGCAACTTGGGAAGCATACGACGCTCTCGCCTTAGCTCTCGTGATGGGAAGCCATAATAAGACTCTTGTGTAATCTTGAAGAAAGTCTAACGCTTGGTGCAATGTTTATTAAGGTATTTTTAGGTACTTAGGCATTTAGTCATGTACTCATGTTACCTACAAATAAAAAACCAATGGCCCAAAACATCTGAAGAGCTATCATAGAAAGAGCTAGGTGATATTCAAAACAGATCCAAAGATTAAGAAACTAAATTCGAATAAATGAAGGAATACGTAGGCATCCTATTAGAGCAAGTCCACTCTTCGTGTTAAAATGACCATAGCTATTGCTATAATTTGTTCTCAAAAAAATACTTTTAACATCAATTATAGAACTATTAATTAAATGTTGAATTCTATTTTACATCTAAATGGTTCCATTTGAGAAAATTTTCTCTCGATCTCGTCTTTTTTTATTTATCTATGTACAATTTAGATGTGGACATTATTTTCAATAAACTTCTTTTTAAAATCTCGTAAACCTAAGAATTATACCTAACTTTTCAAAATTATACATAACTTTTTTTCCATCAAACTTTTTAAGTACATCATAAACTTCTTATAAACTTATTTTCTTGTTTTTTTCTTACGAACTTCTTATTTTCTAAATACATCATAAATGTTTCCGAATTATACCCAATTTTTTTTTCAATTGAATTTTTCAAGAATAATGTTATAAATTTCTATATAGATAAATAAATTTATAACCTTTCATAATTTTTTGAAACTGAAAAAACTTAAGAAATAGTCATAATTGATGGTGTGGCAAGGATAGCTATATCTATCCTTGGTTTCAAATATAAAACCCGTTTTAACTTATTTCTATTTTAGCATCACTTTTGGCTCATGATTGAAGCACTATTTTTATATTTTGATATGAAATTATAAATATAGCACCACATATAGTTAAGGATGTTAATCGGTTTGGTTTTGCTCAATCGGTTTGGTCTTTTGTCAATTTGGGTTTTGAAGGTCAAAACGATAACCGAACTGATTAATAATCGGTTATAATTTTCAAAACCGTAACCGTTTAATAGTCGGTTACGGTTATTCGATTTTTTAATCGGTAATAGTTAATGGGTTTGATAAACGGTTTAGACAAATTGATTAAAACGGTTGATAAATGATAGTTATTCGATTTATAATTGGTTAATCGTGTTATAAATGAAAAGATTTTTTTTAAATGACATTACATAATCAATATTTATAGTCGGTTATACTCGATTAGGAAAGATTTGATAAATATATGTTGCTATCCGGTTAAATGGAATGATTATGCGGGTAAATGATATACGGTTATCTTAATCGGTTAAACGTTTGCTAATCGGTTAATCGATAGTTATAAGGTTAAAAGCAATAACCGAATCGATTAATTAATCGTCTTTATTTTCAAAATAAGAAGCGAACCATTTAAGGACTCAATAATCGGTTTTCGTTCATACGGTTTGATAAACGATTTTGTAACCGTTTTAACATCCTTATATATAGCTTATGATTGGATTTGTTCTTAAAGATTAATGTGAAGGAATAATACATGAGATATAGAGTTGGAGGATCATCTTTCTCAAGGGCGGAGCCTGAAAATTGAATATGTGAGTACGGTATAGATATTATAAGGGGAAAATGACTAATTATTAATCTTAGAAAAAAAATGAAATTAAATTCTCCTTCACATAAAAAACAAAATTACGATTCATTTCGACGAATTTTCACATTTTAAAAATGTTTAACTAATGATTGATTCATAGTCGATTGTGTCGAAAATACCTTTTTAAATATAATTAAGTAATTAAACTATTATTATCATTTATCCACAAATCCCTCATACTACTCGATAAGCAATTTTTAATGATTTTTGATCCCTAAAACCTTAATTTTGGTTTCCGTTGAACAAGAAAATCATCCATATTGATCTTTTTGTGACTTTGCTTTGCTAAAAAACTTCAACTCTTTGATGAATGAGGGTCGTTCATATTTGATATTTATTATATGTGAATAGTGGATGATGATATGTTTATATTTGTTTATTTTATTGGAAAAAAAACATAAAATTAAATACACAAACAAAACAATACAAACTACCTTTTTACATGAAACAAGTGTGAACGATTGAGATCAATATTAGGTATTCTTTTTCAGATATCAAATGTAGGCGATTACCTAAGCTTGACTATATGTAGCTCCGCCCCTGATCTTTCGGATGTGCTTCCTCTTATATCGAATTCTTGTGAATCCAACAATCTTCTGTACCGAGTATTACTCTCTCTTTCACGTTTACTTGACTTGAAACAGTCGATATATGTATCCTGTGCGCAACTCAAAGATGAGCATTGGGAACATACATGCATCACGCAGATTGTATGGGGATAAGTCCACCGCACACAAAGTGTGACTTACTAGTAGTTGTGGATGTAATGTCACCCAATTAAATGTTGGCTTTGAATAACACTTTTTTTTTCTGATAAACCAGCTTTGAATAACATTAATAAATCTCCATCAAAGCATTCCAAAGTCCAGTAATTGAAAAGAGTAGAGTACACATAAATCATGATACTAGATGTGAAATCAAATACTAGTACTGTAAATTTTTCAACAAAAATAAAAATAAAAATACCTATACTGTAAAGAAAAAGGAAAAAGATAACACAAAATCAATTTCTAGAATCCACAAAGAAAAAAGAACAGAAAATTGTTTACATCTCAAAGCAGTCGTTTTCAGACAGTTTCATTTCACTGAAGATTATACGAGTTTTTTATATTTTTGGGTAATTTTATAAATAAAATTATCAAACATATTGTTTTGGATCACTATCATCGTTCTTCTTCTCCGACACCATCATCGGTCTTTCTAATTTGGAAACACATTGTTTTGGATCATCGTCTTCGTTCTTCTTCCTCTGATCACCGTCATTGATATTTCTGCTATGAAAACACATTGTTTTGTATCACCGTCATCGTTCTTCTTTCTTCGACCATCGTCATTGATATTTCTGCTTTGGAAACTCACCACTTTAGATCACCGCCGTCGGTCTTATGCTTCAGATCATTATCATGAGTCTCATGCTTCAAATTACAACGATCAATGTTCTATTTTTTCACTGTCATCAGTGTTCTGTTTCTGATCATTATCATCGGTCTTTTGCTTCCAATCATTGTCATCAATCTACTGTTTTAATCGTTTTCATTGTTTTTTGGCTCCTGATCACTGACATCCGACCTTCAACTTTTGATCATTGACAACGATCAGTATTTTGTTTTTAATCACTGTTATCAGTCTTTTGTTTTTCATCATTGTCAACAATCTCTACTTTAATCATTTTCATTGGTTTTCGACTATCGATCATTGATATCAGCCTTTCTTTTTTCATCATTGTCTATCGATCTTCTGTTTTTCGTCAATGTTATCGATCTTTTGATCATCACTATCAATCGGAATTCTCCGAATCTCACCACAACGAAAATTTTCCTACATCTCTTTCATCGATGTTCACCTTCTACCACGCTTTATAGCAGTACATCACACACTTCCTTTTTTACCGCCCCTAAAGTTCCCCAGAAACCCAAAAACCCGACATCGACACGATCAAACACAACACCTCAAACTCCAATCTTCCCATATAGAAACCGAATCATATAATGTACAACACCAACACCAAGTACACAAAACAAAAACAAACACAAAAAAACACACAGTTCCCACAAAATCACCACCACCACCACTGAC
>JAOVYX010014797.1:0-30622 GCA_035668315.1 Drosera spatulata | reverse complement strand
GCGTTCGTTGCATACGCTTCGTACGTATATTTTTAATCCAAAATATATATTTAAATCCGATAAATTTTTGGGTTATTATAAACACAAACGACAGACACGACGTTCTTTGTGTTTTATACCACAGAATTATCTCATCAATTATGGATTTACACTCCTTTTACACATTCACCCTCATTATACCAACAAACCAATCATAACACACGCCATACATGTTTTATCATGGTACACAACAATAAGGTACGTCGGACACATTTTATGTCAATTTCTCAGAAATCATCATATAACTATATACGTCTAGCTATACTAGCATGTATCATCATAAATCACGGTTCTAAAAATTACTGTCATCATTTTACGTCGGCCACGATTAGAAACTATGACCAAAGATTCCAATGCATATTATTATACTCACGGTATAAAAATACGCATCGTCACACACAATAAATCTAAACGTTATCTTTTATCACAGTTCTTCAAATGTACACGCTAAGTCTCGTTTTTAAGTGACAACGAGCAACGTCTCCAAGTCTTATAATACAATAGGATTCACATATTAATGTATTCCCTTGTGAATGTTTGTTCACGTTCGGAGTTAAGCATATTTATTCGTAATCCGTGAAAAACCATCATATTAATATTATGAGGTTATGTTGAACTTTGTATAAGTCTTTGATACTTATTATGATTGTTCAAGATGATGATTTTATATATTTATCATCATTAGAAT
Source organism: Drosera spatulata (assembly GCA_035668315.1). Classification (NCBI taxonomy): domain Eukaryota; kingdom Viridiplantae; phylum Streptophyta; class Magnoliopsida; order Caryophyllales; family Droseraceae; genus Drosera; species Drosera spatulata. The sequence goes on along the minus strand of JAOVYX010014797.1, from coordinate 29,895 downwards.
TGTTTGTGAACCTTTGAAGTTGTTTCGGGATCAAAACGGATCATTCTCGGATTCTGTCCAGCATGACCCTTCGATATGTTTAAAATCTTTAACTTCTCGTATACAATTCCAAAATTATTTCGAAAAATTGTACATAAACTAGACTCTAACATTTTCATAGAATTAGAGTTTTCATCATGAAACCTTATCAATAATAGCAGTTTATTTGTTCAAGTTGATATTTTCTACTAGATCAGAGAGTTTGACCTTACTTCAATAATCAGCTTATAACTCTTTACATGTAACTCCAAATCAAGATTTGTAAACTGTTCTGAAAACTACACTTCAAGACCTTTCCAATGATATAAGGTTAGTCTTCTAACTCATTCTGTGTGATTCCTGATCAAGTCACAAAATCATTCATATAATCAGTTTTTTATATATTAACATACCCGTATGTTTTGATTTATATCTTGAGATTCACAACTTTAAATCATAATCTATCAACTTCATTAAAAACTAGACATATGAGGCTTCAATATATATTAAAATCAGAATTTATTTCAGAGTCTGATATCCCACAAAATTTCTAATCTTCGGGAAGCTTACCCTCACTTACCACATGGACGGATGCCTTGTGAAGTGTTGCATGTTGATACCAAATCCTCGTCGTCTTGATCCTCTCTGTGGATGTCGTCTCCTCTTCACTTTACTTGTCTCCTTGATTTCAAGGGATGATAAGAAGAAGCCGGAAAGGAGACGAGAGGAGTTGGAGAGGAAATGATGAGGAGAATTATGATGAGAGATGAAGAAAAGTGTGGTGGAGAGTGAAGTGGGTTAGGCAAAGAGAAAGAGTGGGTTAGACATAGTGGGAGAGTAGCGGGAGAGTAGAGGGAATAAAAAAGTGAGATTTTGAAAAAAATAAATCCCACATATGTATGACGGGGGTTTAATTTATCCGTAATTAGCATATTTTCATCGTGATTTTAACAATTAAATTTCATATTCCCGTCGAATAAATTATGACATTCGGTAATATATATTATTTTTGCTATTTACTGAGACAATAATTTATCATGAAATTTTCGGGATATTACAGAATTTTATTTCAAGAAAAGAAAGATTTTCTTGTTTTATTTAAAATCCATTTTTTTTTTCAAATTAAACGAATTTTACGAACTAAACACGAAATACGTATTTTTCGCGAATTATTCGTGTTTCTTATCAAAAATCCAGATATGGTTCGCGTAAACAAAAGACCGCGGATTTTTCGTTTTTTCCCAAATTAAACGTGGATTTTGTGACAATGCGATTAACCAAGGTTAAAAGAGATCAAGTTAACTAACTAATATCATGACCGACCAAGATGAATGTTTATGTTTATAGAATTGTGACTAACGAGTAATGAAAATCATGACCCACCCAAGTGACTTATGAGAAAACATGACCGACTTAACCACCAAGGTGGCTAACCAATTCGTGACTAACAAAAATCATGATCGATCAAGATGACGTATCAATAGTTACTGATCAAATTGACTAATAAAAATCATGAGCGACCAAAACAAAGGCTGATATAAAGTAAAGACCAACCAAAACCAATGACCACTATATATTTATTTATTATAATTGATTGAGTTAAGAGGTTTGTATTACTTATTTTCTGAGATTTAATATTCACATCTTATATAATCAGTGTCACAAAATAAAGATTTGTCGTATCAAAAACTGTATCAGAATTGGTTTTTTTTCAAAAATGATACGTTTTAGTCATACGTAACGATATGGACCAGCACGGACTGCTACGGACTAATATAGATCCATACGAAGTTTTACTCAATTATTTAAAAAAATAAGCATAAAATCAGTTTAAAAAACCTATAACAAACATAACAACTAACAACAAATAAAAAAATAGCACAAAAAATATAAAATCATCAATACGAAAGTTCAAATGTCGAGCCAAAGCAGCTCAAGTGTAAAGTAATATCGAGAAACATGTCAATCTAACATAAAACGATAGATACGCGATACGCATTGATTGTATCAATCGATACATCATCGAAATGCTTGTATAGGGGTGTATCGGAACCAATTTCGTCGAAAACTATACGTATCGAGCCATATTAGCCAATATATAGTACGAAATGTGATTAATTTACGAAAAATATGTAATTTGTGAATTCTTCGTAAAAACGGATAAAATTCAAATTTCTAATTATATCCCAAAAAACCTAAAAATCTTTCAACAACAAAAATAGGGTTTTGCACAGGCGTTGCCTCTCCTTGTTTCTGTCTCTGGAAGAATTCACATCGACCCGTTCGACCGACCACCCCAACGTCGACGAAGCGTCCTCCAGCAAGTCCGCTGCAGCGAGCCTCCATTGGCAAGTCCCTTTCTGTCGTTGAACCGAAAAATAAGGCGATTTTCGTTAGATCTAGTTGCTTCTTATCTCATCTTCTCAAATATAATTTCTTAGATTCATTTATTTTTTCTTAGATTTTTAGTTGTCTTTCATTTGTAGTGTTATTATTTTTGATTGATTTGTGTAAATGAATTCAATTTCACTAAAGATGACTATGAATTCGATTTTTTGTAATAAACGAGGAATGCTAAAAATTTAGTTCCGTGATTTATTTTTTTATTTTTTGTCACTGTCGTGATTTTTCAATGATTTATGTGCTTATTAGACAAGTGTTAGTGCATATAATATAATGTGAGGCAATCTTTTTCTACCTCTGACCTATATAATAAGCATTAGTATATTGTTTTTGTTGTAAATTATGAAAAAACATAATGATCCTTTGAAAATGATGTATTTACCCTTAAAGCCTAGACATTTTTCTTTGATTTTTTCTACTTTTGAGTTTATTAAAGGAGTACATCTATTTAGTCATTAATTAGACCTAATCGTCTTAATTAGGTGATAGATGATTAGGTGTTAATTAATCACTTTGAGAACTATAAATAATGCTCATTTGTAAGATGTAATGTACACATTTCTAAGAAAAGAAAACCTTTTTTTCTCTCTAAATTCTCTCTATAAAAATAGTTTAATTATTTTATTAGTACTCCGACGAAATCAATCTGGGTATATCGGCGAATCGGTTCAATCGGTGTGAGCATTAGTTCTATAACACGTTATCAGCACGAGTATCTAACCAGTTGAGATCGAAAACCAAACGAAGATACTTAGTTATACACGTATGTTTTGATTTCTATATCATAATAAAAATAATGATGATTTTATCGTCGGACGAAGCATCGTCTGTGTGAAAATCTATTAATAAGTTTTAATAAAATTATGGTTCCATCGTCAGATGAGGTATCGTCTGTGTAGAAACCTAATATAATAATAATCTAACATAATTATGGTTCCATCGTCGGACGAAGTATCGCCTGTGTAAAAACCTATTACTTATTTTATTTTCCATGTTGATGCACTTCTAAATGACTTTCATACTATTAATCTAACTAAGTGGCTTTCATACTAATTTAAACTAATTTTGACAATTAAACACTAATTTCAGTGTTGTTTCATACTAATTTAAACTAATCTATATGATAATCATATCATGACTAAAATTACACTAAATTCGGGAATGATAACTCATTATAACACATCCAAACACTAACATTATGTTAAATCAAATAACATTATATCACATTATATAGTTTAAACAACAAATAGTGAAATTAAACTAACAAATTTGGTTAAATTATGACACTATGACTAATTGTACTTAAGTAGCATTTTATCACTAATTTTACCATCATTTTACGACAATGTATCATAGTTACAAATACAAAACAATGTAACCTATTTAAATTACATAATTTTGTAATATTTTTTAAACAACCTTGTACTAACAAATTGTACATAAATAATAATTTTATCGCTAATTTTATCATTATTTATAGCGTGGATCATAGTTATAGAAACTAAACAATTTAAGCTGAATCACCTAATTCTCTAATTTTATTATTTTACTAATTATTTTCTAAATTAATATTACCTAATTGTTGTTTTATTTATTATTTCCTTAATTAATTTCATCTAATTTTGTATATTGAGAGCAAAAATTAAAGGTTTTAGAATTTATTTAATCGAAAAATCTTATCGGAACTTCCCTGCAACTTCGTCAAAATTTTTGCAGGAACTTCATTGGATCTTCACCAGAGTATTCCTGTATAGTTTTTGAACTAAAAATTTCAAACTTAATTATAACAATTGTTTGTTTGAAATTGTGAAGAAAAATGAAGGGGATAAGGGATATATATAAGGGAAGAGGGGGTGAAGGCTTCCTCCTGGTCCATATGGGTGTGGGTTTTGGTTTTGGCTTCCTAGACAACTAAAGACACCCTGGGACTTTTATTGCCCTAAAGGCGCTTTGCGTCTTCTTTTTGAACAAAAGCGCACTACGTCTTCTCACGGGAAAGACAGGACGTCTCTTTTCATTAGAATTTGAAAAAAGGTCTAGTTTGGGAATTAACTTCTTTGCTATCGTATTTTGGGAATTTTGTTTATAAAAGACCCTATTTGAGAAAAGAAATCCTTCCACCCACCCCACTCTACAATCTCTCATGAGTATTTAGGGAAAGCAATACAAAGTCAACACACTCTTAAATAATCGTGTCAGGTCAACACATCACAATTTATGTGGGATGGAGGGAATAATATGTTTAATTTGTGATTGCTTCAGGAATTAAGGAGATTGAAGCTGAGAGAGTTGCGCAATTTATTTTGGATAATGCTTCGAATTACGCAACAGTTGGAATCATTTTTTAGGAAAGCTACACTCATATCTTCCAGACATCTTGTGTTGATATTGCTTGGATCTTATTTTGGAGGATATTGATGAACTTTCACATGTGAAGCCTATTTTTGGATAGTGCACGGTTGATTGCTAAATTCGTTTACAAGTTTTAGCATATTTTGAATTTGATGAGATCACACATTGTAGGAAGAGGTCTAATTGCTACTCAATTTTTATGCTTGTAGTCAATCATGAAGGAAGAACAACCCCTGAGAAATACAGCATTATTATCATCTCCTCGAGCAGAGAAATGTGATGACTGCATAAGAGGAGAAACGGATTGTCACAACCCGACAAATTAGAAGTAATAAGTTGATATAATAGTAGGAAAAATAATAACACTGAGATATTTTAATGGGATGAGAGATGTGGGCCTTGCACAAGTACAACCATGGGTCATATCCTTTACGTGACGCGTACCATGTCATGCCACCGCTTTGCTCTGATCATCATGGTCGAGCATATCTTACTTTTGTCTCTACAAAAATTAAAACAGCTTCATATATTGGTTTTTTTCCTCGTACATTTTCTTGCACAAATCATCATCAGAGCTTCAAGGGGTTCATTCCTTTGATTTTGTGAGAAGTAGGAAGGTAAGCAAAGTTGTGTTAAGATCGAGGAATTGGTGACATGGATTGACGAGCAACAGTTGATATAGAAGGATGAGGAGCATATGAAAAATAAAGGCTCCTGCTCACTGATGTACTTGGGCGACAGGTTGTGTTGCAAAGGTACGAATCATCTCATTCGGAGCATCATTTGATAAAACCTGCAACCAACATAAAGAGATCTATAGAACTTGATTTTTCCAACAAAAAAATTTTTTAAAAAAGAAAAAAACAACATTTCACTTACATAAGCCATGAATTCGTAGTTTGCTTCAAACTTCATGACTTGATCAGAAACCACCCCTCCACCCAACAATCATATCTTGCTCAAATATTCTACTGTCATAATAAAACAACCCCTTGTATGACTAAAAACCTTATGAGCAAAAATGTAGAGAAATTTGTGAATATTTTTGAAATGACTCCTTACCTCACGTAAGGAGATAAGGCGTGAAAATCCTTCTCAGTTAGGCTATCCTTTTTTCCAGCGTTGTTGTGTGCACTCAATCTTCTTCTTCTTCTTCTTCTTTTTTCTCTTTTTCTTTTTTTTGGTAACGCGTTAATTGTATTCCACTCCAAAACATCGTTTTGTTATAAATATTAGCCCTAATTCTCCATTCAAAGAATACTCAGAGCCAACTACCCATCTAAGCCCACGACGGGTCAAGCCCAAATGTGAGAAACAAGATGAGCAATAGCCTTCGCACCTTTGAACTAATACATCAACATCATGCATCATATTAATCAACACTACAACAGCAACACAAGTCTAGCTAGCTAGCAACTACTTCAGCAAATAAGCATCCTGGAGCACCTTCCTTCCCAGATCTTCAGGAGTTCTTCTCTGGCTATAAAATATCCTGCTATTTCTCTCATGCCATATCTTATAACAATACCCTGCAACTACACTTCTTCTCCTTTAAGCAAATCGTGTCTTGCTTTTAGTAATCTTCATAACCCATCCATCCCAGTCCTTTCTACTCATCTGCAAACGAATGTCATTAGCAATCAGGCTCCAGACCTCCTTAGAATAAGCACACTTCAGGAGAATATAAGATATCGTCTCAATTCCCTGAGAACACAATGCACATCTATCATCGTCCACCACCCCCCAAGCCAGAAGTTTGTCCTTCGTTCTTAATTTATTCAGCAACAGCCACAACAGGAAGCTATGTCTTGGAGGCAAGTCCTTAGCCTAGATCAGTTTAGCCCATCGAACCTTCTGCTTCTCATCTCTCAGTACCCTATAGTCCCGTTTCACAGTATATCCCACACCATTCCAAATCCAGTGTAAACCAGCTTCATTTTGCACATAACCTCTTCTCTTCATTTGATCCCTTACGTCCAAGATGGCATTCCACGCCCATGGCCACGTTGACTTTCTTTCCACAAACCATACATCATATCCTCTCATATAATACGCTTGAACCCATTTAATCCAAAGCGACTCCTTATTCATAGCCACTGCCCAAATTTGTTTGAACAACATTGCCTTATTCAAGGAGTTCAATTGCATAAGACCCATGCCACCTTGATTTTTTTGGCTACAAACAAGATCTCATGTCAACAATACTCGATGCTTATTCATAGGGTTCCCAGTCCATAAATACGCTCTATACATACTTCCAATCTCATCTATGCTAGCCCTTGGCATAAGGAACACCTGCGACCAATACACATGAATAGACAATAAAACAGCTCGTATTAATTGGAGTCTTCTAGCATAAGAGAGCTGACTGGCATTCCATGTTCTTATCCTTGCTGTGATTTTCTCAATGAGTCCTCTATAATGTTTAACACCCAACTTTGAAGTTGCTAGAGGCATACCAAGATAACGCACTGGGAAACTACCAACCTCCATTTCCATAAACTCATACAATCTCCTCTTCGATATCCCATCCACACCTCCAATGAATATTTGGCTTTTGTTTCGATTAGCTTCCAATCCTGTTTTTTCAACAAATAGTTGCAGAACTTCTTTCACTCCTGATAAGGACTCCAAATCAGCTTTGCACATGATCATCAAGTCATCAGCAAAACTCAAATTAATAATCCTAAGCTTTCTGCACTTGGGATGAAAAGAGAAAGGCCTTATTTTGCTCATCAGCTAAAGACTCCTCATGAGGTAGTCCATGACAAGGACAAAAATAGATGGTGAAAGTGGATCGTCCTGCCTGAGCTCCCATTTGCTTTCGAAATATCCCATCATTTCTCCATTTAAGTATATAGAGTATCTCACAGAAGTGATAAATTTCATTACCCAGCTTCGAAAAAGTTCTGGAAAACCATGCCAAGTTAAGAGGTCATGAACAAACATCCAATTCACCATGTCATACGTCTTCCTTATATCAATTTTGATAAGGCAACTAGGGCTTACAGTCTTCCTATCATAGCCATGAATTAAATTCTGACATAAGAAAATGTTATCAATTATCGGTCTACCCTTAACAAAGGCACTTTGTGCCTCATTTACAAGGAAAGGAAGGACAGGTTATAGTCTATTACACAATAGCTTTGAGATAAGTTTATATATAACATTACAGCAAGCTATTGGTCTGTAGTCATTAGGAAGAGAAGGATTAGGACACTTAGCTACAAGGTGGATGACTGTAGCATTTAAGCAGCGCAGCTTAGCTCCTTTATACATGAACTCCAAGACAGCTCCCACAACAGAATCACCAACTATATCCCAAGCATGTTTAAAAAGTGCAGCAGTAAAGCTATCTGGACTAGGTGACTTCGAATTATCAGTGTCATTCAAGGCATTACGAACTTCATCCAAATCCACCTCTCTAACAAGCTGGTACCTCTGATCTTCATTGAGCATATTCCCTTGTTTAATCACTTCTTCCTCAATTCTCCTACTAAGTGACTTCTCCATCGCCATTATGGAAGTGAAAAACTCCAGAAATCTCTTTTTAATAAGGATACACCCCATTCTCATTCATCAGACTACTGATATGCATATGCTACCTTCGACCTTTAATAATATTGTAGAAATATGAAGAGTTCCTATCCATAAACTGAAGCCAAGCATCTTTAGCCATTTGTTTCAAGTACTCATCCTCTTTTCGCAGCATCATGCTCAGCTCCTCTCTTGCTTCCAGCATATGACATCTGTTCTCCTCAGAATAAGCTTCCCCTAACTTCACATAAGCTTGCTGAAGCTTCAATTGTACTCGCTTCTCCTTATCAGCAAAGGAACCTCTGTGCAGTTTCTTCAACTGAGGTTTGAGGCCTTTTAATTTTTGTCTCAGTTGATACATAAATGAACCATCACTTCCTTTCCTCCATTCAGCTGCCACCAACTGGTTTAAACCCTGATAAGAACTCCCAGCATTCAGATACTTAAATGAAGATTTCACATGTTGATCCGGTAGAACTCTCATGATCATAGAACAGTGATCAGATAGGTTAGGCTCTAAAAACTGAGCTTCAGAAATAAAATTCCTTGCCCGACTATTATTTATCATAACCCTATCCAGTTTGATGCGCATCCAACTGTCCACACCTTGGTTATTACACCAAGTATGATAGCATCCAGTAGCCTTCGCATCCTCCAAGCCACAGGCTATCATAGTATGAGCCATGTCCTCACAAGGTTCCACTGAAATATTTTCATATTCTATCTTGCCCTCAAACAGCATATAAGAGTTAAAATCACCTAGAACAAGTCATGGAAGGTCTGTGGAACTCAGATATAGCTCCTGAAGGTCTCTCCAAAGGTTAGCCCTTTGTGCCTTTATCTTTAAACCATAAACGAACGTCACTAGAGCCTTAAATTTGCCATCAACAAAACAAACCTCACTGTACAAGAACTAATCTGACCCCTTCACATGACAAATATCCTTATTCCAGCAACACCAAATTCTACCATTACTAGCAAAGTAGTAATTATTAATAAAGCTCCAAAAGGAAAGCAGCTTCTAACCACCCTTTGAAACTTCTTAGCCTTCGCTCTAGTTTCCAAAAGACCAAAATCACTTATTTTATGTTGTTTAACTAAATGCTTAATGACGAGATGCTTCTCAGCCTTATTTAGACCCCTAATATTCCATCCTGGAATAATCATGTAACAAAACCAGTAAGAGGGCCTATCATCACCTCAGCTATCTGCTGTTCCACCTTATTGTGAGTTGAAGCATTCAAAATTTGACTAATTATAGAAGCTAGCACCTCAAACCGTGGACCACTCCTATATTCCTTCTGCTGACTATTGGTTAGGTTCAACAATCCATCCTTCATATGTATATTCCCACTATTCTTTTTTAACTGGTTAGTACCGTTTTTCACCTTATCACCTGTGTTCAACGTAGATATTTCCTCCTCACTGATCTTTTCTTGCTCAGCTACCAACACCTTATCCGTCTCCAACTTTTTTTGGAACGCATATCTGTCTGACATTCAACTTAGCATAACATGCTTTTGTCTTATGTCCCCATTTTCCACATTTCAAACGACGTCTAGGCACCCATTCAAAGTGAACTAACAGCACCAGCGTCTGTCCCTCAGAACCTGTGAATTTAATCTCTTCAACCAGTTCACCCTTAATACTAACATCAACAAGTATCCTAGGATATGATATTCTTTCATTCACGGTAGTTTGGTGATCCCTACAAATAGGCTTTCCAACCTTGCTAGCTAGCTTACTCTGAACTTTACAGCTCCAGAATTCCAAGTCCAAGCCTGACATCTGCACCCACATTGGTATATAATCCATATCCTTTTCTTCAAATGTGAAGTGCGGGTGCCATGGCTTCAATACCGAGGGACATGCATTAAAGAACCAACTACTGCTCATAATTCTTAGCTTATCTTCTTCCTGTGCAAAACGGAATATAGTAACCTGCATCGTGAAGGTGAATCCTAGGCCTAGTAACCATTCTCCATTGATTCACACCTATCCTTCCATGGCTGAATACGGAACCCGACTCTCCAACACATATCCTATCAAGGAATGTTCCCAATACCTATGTTCTTCTTGGACATCCTCCATAGTTATACACAAATCTCCATCATCTTCCTCATAATTCAATTGCATTTCATTCATCATCAATCGATTACTAACAACTTTCAATCTCATATCATTACCTTTCTTCAAAACATCCGAATATGATAACTGCTCCATCTCAACTCGATCCGCCCAGCTCAAACTAGCCTTAGCCTGTCCTGTTATACTCGCATCACCTAATGGCATTTTCTTCGTCTCCACCTTATTATTCGTCATAGTCCCCAGCCAGTTATTCTTCTTTCCATCAAACCCTTCCATCATCCTTCCCTTCAACTTATCCACCGATTTCTTGCCCATAAACGACTTCCCATCCTTCCTCCCTTCCTTCATCTTACCCTCCATCTTCCCTTCCATCATCACATCAGTGCTATTCTCTTCTACTTTGTTACCCCCTTTCACCTCTTGATTAGGGCTAACCCCATCCCCAAAAATCGCAGACGTAATAACCTCCAGTCGTTTCCTTGGTCGCCCCCTAGGCATAGCATCAATCGAGGGTCGCCCCGGGTGATCGTCGTCGACGGCTAGAGAATCGCCTTACCCTCCTCCCCAATAACCTCTTGGGTTGGCTAGAGAATCGCACTCAATCTTTTTCCCACCCAAAGATAATAACTTATTTTGTTTTTCATTGTTTTCAAGATATCATTACAAATACATCTTTTTTTTCCATTTGATTAATTGCTTTCCTTTGTGTTTAAACCTTTTGTCCCAAAAAAAAATTATTGAGCGGGTTCAATATAAGGGTCATATTGATATTTTACTTTAATATGTCAATATTTTTTCTGATGTAGTTCGCAGTGACGTAATATACCTAATAAACAAGAAACAAAGTGTACATTAAAATCAAGCTTTATATGGAAGTTCTTATGGGAAAAATCTCGGGCAATCACTAACAGTGAAAAAATCCACTTATTTTTAGCGTCATAGATAAATTGTGACAGTACTATGTATGATCATTCCATTTAAATTATGACGTTTTCAAATTTAGTAAAGTTATATTATCTTTACTTTACGTCATATCATCCCCACAAGCTTTTTTTTCTCTCTCTCTCTCTATCCACTCGCAAATCTACACAAATTCTACTCATAAACTTACACTTACAAATCACAAATGGTATATTGGTAAAAAAAAATTATAAATCAATGGATTTCTACTATTCGTGTCAAGTTAATACATCGAAATTTAATTGGGACGGAGAGAGTAAAAAAGGAGTTACAAACGAGTTACACTCGATTCACAAGAGCTTTATGGCGAAGAGATAGAGAAGCAAAGCTCTCTTTACAAATTTCTCAAAAATCTCTTGAAAGATGCTAATGCTAATGACATTCAGAACGTTTGAGAACATATGAAATGAACATATAAATTTTTTTTCCTAAGTTAGGCTCACAAAATTCATGTGCTTCCTCTTCGTAATTTAAATGATGTTATTGGCTAGGTGAAATTTCCAAACACTTTCTACTTATTTAAAGCATAAGAAACAAATACACCACCAAATTTGACGAAGAAGACCAAACCACAAGCTCGATTCTTACGTCAACTTCCTAAACATAGCCAAAGCTACAGTGGGCCACCTCACATCAAGTTATAGACAATAATAACATTCATTGATATTTGAGGCACAACAAATATCCTCTTTGACTCAAATGATAAGCCTTATCGTCTGTCACTGAGGTCGCACAACCTCTACGTATAGCGTAGGCATGTCTTGTTGTCCTCCACTCATAAAAGGTTCAACCAATAACAAAACTTTGTAACAGGAGCATGTTTCATCAACATATCCGTTGGATTCTATAGATAGAGATTGAATAAGAATTCATGATTATCCTCGTTCCTTGATAGTTAAAAAGAAGTAGCCTTTTTGATTTATCAACATAGTAGTAACTTTTTATAATGTCACTTTTCAAACTTGGTTTAAGTTTTGACAAACATGTCCTTAGAGGTGTCATTTGTGTATTGCGATCAAGTGGGGGTAAATTACAATCATATTACTTAGTATTACATCAATAAAGTATCCTCCTTAATTGATTGTACTTATATCCTCTATATTCTAACAATCTTTTCCATCAAAGCTCACCTTTCTGACTTTCAAACTGAAATAGTTTTGATCAGAGCGTTCGTTTTGGACATTATTCATTATTTTTTTCTTATTTTTTTAATAGTGGTGTTATTCATGTTTTAATATGACAAATGTCATCTTTTCTTGGTCGAAAGAATCGTATTTTGATCATGGTTCGGGTGTGATTCATATTACTATCCTTAATAGTCAATCAAAAATGTCATTTGGAAATTATCTTAATTGTCCATGATGTTTGAAACTATTTTATCTTGGATTTTGTTTTCCGTATAAAGCATCATCTGTGATGATCGTGACTCTCTAATCATTCTTCTTATTTTCTTCAGAATGTGGGTTCTTACTGCCCAAGCATAAAAATGAAATGTGTTATCGGCTTTGGGGTGTTCAAATCATGATAGACAAGAGTGGTCACTGAAAATCTGGTTCATTCTGCTAGATGTGGTAATTTCAAGGATAGCGTGTGTGTTCTACGTACTTTGTTGAAGCCAATGGCTTTTTGTCTATGTTGCTGTTTCTCAGCAATTCTCTGTAGAAACTCAACTTTGTGCTGAAATGAAAGAAGATTGTGGATAATTTTATAGCCTTAAGGGGGAAGTTCCTGAATGAGAACCACCTTTTTGTCTCTGCTGCTGATTGGTCTTGGAAAATGTTTGCTGAAACAACGAGTGCTATTCAAGTGGCTGACAATCACTAACCGTCTAACCTGTCTCATGAGCCGCATCAATCACTTCTGAAACAGTATTCTTCCTGTGCTCAAGACAGATTCTTTCATGGTTTTTCCTTCCATGAATGTTGTCATTGTCTAATTATAAAGACAGAGACTGAAGTCATCCCCTTCTGGGTAGAAAGTCTGTAGTTATATTAACTCTATGGCACTGTATGATCCAGGAAATATACACAGCTCAGAATTCAATCCTGGTCTTGTAAAGTCTATGATACGATCATTAGTTTTTGGGAACCTTGAGTAACCAATGGACTTGTAGATTGGGAGATTGGGAAATGCTATCTAATGATGCTGGAGTTCCTCCTGCTCCAGTTGTCCCGTTTTCATTTGAGTGTCTGCTGATGATGGGAAATAACCAACAACAGCCGACTGAGGCTGGAATCCGGGTTCTTCGAGACCACGTTGGTAGCTCTTCAAGGCTACAAATCAGATTCTTTGAGATCTGAAAACAAGAGTTCTTCTAGACTCAAGTGAAATGCAATAGAATAGAAAAGTTACAATCCGAAAAACTGAGATCATGCCTATTCACTACCATGCTATATGGAGGGACATACGTTCACAGGCGACAAACAAGGACATGACCAGAGTGGCATATAGGAACTGAAAAACAAAAGCAAATCCAACAAGCTAAAAATACAAATAGTAAATAAAAATAACAGTAACTGTAATTAAGCATAACGTGAGTTGGGACGACGAGCATGACTTGAATGACGAATTTGTTTTGGATGGTCCAGGCGTGCTTCCAATTGTTGCTGCATTTGCACACCTGCATCAGTGTCTCTGGTTTAAGTTTCATTCTTGAGATGGTCAAACTTCGTTAAAGAGTTGGGCTCAATCAGGATGCTTCGTGCACAAGCTCAAATTTCCTTGTAAGTTGAAGCCAATTAAGCGTGACCCTAGCACTAGTTTCGGGGTGCCATGATATTAATCTTTTTCTTTTCGTGTTTTCTATATGTGTTGGTTGATTCCTGGACAGCAACATGATGCCATAGGTGCTGGAAATTGAGATGCAATCTATTAATTCAGTCTGTCACTTTACAGGAGGCAAGGGAGGGAGATCATCAGGCATCAAGACCATATTTATCATGAATGAAAATACCATGCAATCTCTGGGATGCCGTGTTATTTGGTGCGAACTTGGAGATAAGTGTCGTACTCTATTTTTTTCAGTGAAACATTCTGCCTCTGAGTGGCATAGTCCTTTACAGTAAAGTGAAAACTTTGTTGGTACAATCGCCTCTATTCAGTTTATCTTGCACTCAGCAGTCTGTATTCTGTAAAATTACTCTACCTATTCACAAACTGGTATAAGCTCTCACAAACTGGTCACGTACTGTCGCACTTGACTACTTGAGTTAGCTTAGGCTTGATTGACGATACTGCAGTCTCAATTTTGAGACAGGGAACACATAATGCTCCTCATGACTTGTACAAGTTACAATATGAACTTAGCCGGCTGGACTAATACACTTATGGAGTAGTCGGCGGCTAGCCTACAAATCAACGATAATAATGGGGTTCCTAATTTACATATGCTACATAACAGCCATGAGTGTAATGAGGGAGGGGGAGTTGTGCTTTAGGAGGAGGAAACATATTGTACAGCGGTGTCACTGGTCTGTTAATTATTAGTATTAGTCATTAGGACTCGGTATGTGGTACTATTTGGTTTATTGCTCTCTTCACTTCAACTATGCTTGCCTTCTTCCCATTCGCGTTCTCCTTCACCTGCATTTGCATTGTTCACTTAATTAGTGTTAGGACGTTGTTGAATTCATAATGCACCTAAACCAGGCAGAGAGTCATTGAAGTATACAAGCGGATCACATATCCACGATACTCTATAGCAGTAGTTCTTTTAGGATATTGATTTTGTTTGCTGAATTCCAGTTTACCTTGTCAAATCAAGAATTGCTTCTGCAACATTATACTTTTTATGCCTATTGCCACATACTAAAGGTCATGCTCGTCAAGCCCTCGCTAGTTTAAGGGAAAACGTGTATTTTTTCCGTCTTCTGGTAATTTTATAATCTGGCTATGTAGCCGTTGGCATACCAACAAGCTCTCATTTGCAGGATCTTGACCTGCATTTAACAAACCTCAACCCCAAACTCCAAAGCCTGGCATGCCCCATCAAGATCCAGCTTCGGGTCAAACCTCAAGCCATTGCATTTCTTACGAGACGAAGGGGGTAGTTTTTTTTTTTTTTTTTTTAATATTAGTGGAAATAATAGGAAGAAAAAATAGTTAGTATAAAGACAAATGCAGTTTGAATACCTTGGCCCTGAGCTCGGCAACAAAGAAGCCGTTATTCAAGGAAGACTGAACAGCAGTGACCTCCACGCTCTTCTCCCTGAGCTTGAGCATCACGTCCAATAGCAAGCCCTCCTTGTATGGGCAATGCAGCTCTATCAGTGCGTCGCTCTCTATGATCGACACCTGTAACATGTCCACAGGAGCTGGAGGTGACGGTGGCGCTTCCACCACCTTACCCTTAGCCCCGCCGCCACCTTCCACCACCCGAACTTTTCTCTTGTCGGCTCCTGAAGTTGGTCCGGTCACTGTTGGGACTGCCACACATGTTCTCTCTATCGTGCTGGAGACTCCGCCGCTGATGCCACTGCCACTACCGCCGCCACCTCGCTGTTCCTTTTGACTGCAGGTGTTACTACGTTGTAAGTCGGGTTGTCTGATTTCTGCTAGACGTGAGCGCTCTGTGTCCAATTGACGGGTTCGTGCTTCGAGATCCTGTATCTTTTTACGTAGCTGTTTTAGGTACTCTATTGTGTCACCTAGGATTGAGGCCTTGTCCATCTTGGTAACAAAAGGGACAAGGGACCTTAATATGATGAACCTCTCATTTAGTTTCTCTCGTCGTCTTCGCTCAGCCAGGACATGGTTGGCGCTCAGCTCGTCCTGAGGTGTTCCCTTGTTGCGAAATCGGGAGGTTGGATCAGTTGGATCCCTTGACTTAGGTGAATTCTCATCACGGTACTTGTTATGGAGGAGCGGGATGGTGAAGAGGACATATTTTAGGAGCCATTGTGACATACCATCCATCGGTAGATTGATGTGTAGTTCGGACTTGGGTGACCATTTCGAGAAGGCGGAGTTCGGAGCATAGCAGAGGTAGCCGGACGATGAGGTGGTTTCCGACCACCTGGCGGACTGGTACTGTAATATGGTGGAAACTGTCTGTGAATAGTGGGTATCCTCCTGTGAAAATTCTTCTAGTTGAGGAGCTCCTGAAAAAAATTATTCATGAGTAACCATAGAGATAAAAGCTGAACCTATAGAGATAAAAAAAGAAAAAGGAAAATCCATCGAGGGCAATTATAGCATGGCTGTTGGATCAAAGATTATGCGAGTAATATCATCGAATTTCTGGTGTAGTTAATTCATCAAGGATGATTATAAAAGATTGAGCCAACAAAAAAGTAAGGGCCGGTGTGGTATAGTTTCCTGTTAGATTGTTTATTTCTAAATTTCATTTTTCAACTTGGTATAAAAAAAACAGAAAATCAGAAAAATGAGTTTTGATTTCTATTTTTTGTTTTATCTTAATATAATATTTCAATCTTATTTTAAAAAAATCAATTTATCTTATAAAATTTTAAAGTTTTTGTTACTTTATTCTGTAATTTTGAGTTTTACCATTTTAAGAAGCGATTAAAAAAAAACCACCCCTAAGCTTTTGAGGGAAGTGACTTTGTTTTCTTTCATTCAACATTTGTAGGTGCAATGGGGAATGAGTTTGTATCGATTTAGACGAGTCTAAGTCAAAAGTAGAAAAGGTTACTCGCATCCTTGCTATTATGATTTCAAGACTTTGATACAGCTTGGTAAGAGCAACTCCACTCATCCCTTGCTATTTGGGTTGTCATTTTAAATTATTGTCAACCCAAATAACACTATTGACAAAAATTAACAATGAACTTTGCACCCATTATCGATATTTTTCTCGTCAAAAATGATGAGAGTGGAAAAAGAGATGAAGGGTTTGATTGGAGAATGAACTCTCTACACGCGTCATTGACACAAATTGACAATGAACTCTACACCCATCTCAAGTTATTAGTATGAGCAACATTTATTTTAACAAGCCTGATATGTCCTTGTAACCTCTTCTTTCGTGAAAATTACCTAAAAGTGTTTTATTCTTCTAATTATCAAAAGTGGTACATATCTTTTCTTTTTATCAACTAGTTCTTTTTTTGAGAAAAAAAAACATATTATCTTCCAGGTATGTCCTTATTCATGTCGATTTCTTACCATTTTTGATGTCAATTAGATCATCCTCTATCCTTTAATAAATTATTAAATATTCCTAAGTTTTATCGTCTTATTGTTCGAAACCCTACTAGCCGCAGGCTCCTCCCACCACCACCACTTCATAGTCACATCATCAACAACCCCAATCTCCCTCGACGCAATCCTAATTTCACGAATATTGGTGTAGGTTAAGAGAAGAGGATGATTCCCATTGACCATTCATTGTTCAAGGACAAATTTTTGCACGAATTTTCGCTTATAATCGATTCATTGTCTAATATGCTGACTACTGTTGAAGTCCTTGCATGTATCTGAAGTATGTAGCTCTTAATTTTATTTTTTTTGAACGTCTGTGTTTGTCCATGCATTTTTCTTGTCTATCTTTTTGTTTCTTTCATATCAATGTGTCCGAATCACATATCGGTGTATGCAATTTGAAAATTGAGAATAGTTCGAGGAGAGATGCTCAATCCTTCCTCATGCTAGTTTCATGATGAGTTACTGAAACAAATCTTGCTTTATTGTCAATCTATATGGCTTTAATCTTTTAAAGAATGAATTGAGCTGAAGTAGAGAGCATATCTGCCTTCGGTTTTGTGAAGTGGAGTATGTCTTTTTGATCTTATATTGGGATTTCAGAGATGCATTCTGATTTATGTTCTAGGGTTGATAATTATCTTCTTCGGGGTTATCTAATGTGCGATGTTAATCATGGACAGTTAGACTTGAGGCTGATGATGCTATGATTGAGCTTCTCTTATTCTTTGTTCAAACAACTATTTAATCGCATCTCCACAACTAGAATGATCAGGAGGGAACTCGTTCTTTGTCATCTCTCGATGAGAGAAGAGGGAGATTTTCGGTGTTCAATCGCTAACAGATGAGGTGTGAAATTGAATCGAGAAGTTTTGATTATGTTTGGGATTTTTCCTTTTTAATAGGTCTGGGGCCCTATGTTGGTTAAGATAATGGAGTATGTTTTTCAATCTCTATGTTTCATACTTATTGAGCACTGTTAGTTTCGTTCGGACATTGTTTGTTTCCTTCGGGCACTGTATCTTAATTGGAAGATGATTTTGGATTTCGATGGACAGGTCAAGGAACATCTGAACGCACTGTTTGGGACGAATCGAAGTCACGTACTATTTTTGGGCACTGTTTCAATCCTTTTGTGCACTGTTTAGTGTTTTCAACGATGGTGGTGATGGGTTTGGCGTAGTGTTTCTGTTTTTTGTACACATTTTTAGTGTTTTCTGACGAAGATGACAATGTGTTTGGCGCATTGTTTCAATCTCTCTGTGCACTGTTTAGTGTATTTCGGCGATGGTAGCAATGTGTTTGGTGCAGGTGGATTTTGGTAATAAACCGTGGGTATTGTTTTTTGGAGCACTGTTTTAGAACATGCGCCCTATATTTGGATATATTTGGATGTATTGAACTGGGAACGACGACGGGGACACGACGGTGACGACGGACAACGAAGATCATTGATGACGTCAGTTAGATTTTTAGGGTTTTAGAATGATTATTATAGATTATAATCCATTATAATAAATAATTTCCTTATTTTGATTAGGGATAAATTAGATTATAATTTGAGTTTTTAAATTAATTGATAATTAATAAAATAAAATACAACTAGTCCGGTAATTCTCTCTTTTCCTTTCTAGCAATTTTTTAATCTAAAAAAATTCAAATCAATTATGTTCTGTTACAGTATACACTACTTTCTCTCCTAATTGGTACAGTAAAATCCACTATTTCTAAAAAAAATACAATAATCTTTTTCATCAAATTTTACAAAAATTCAACACACATAAAATAAAATCCCGTTTTGAATTAAACTTCTATTTTATATCACATCAAATCCTTCAGTATTTCTCCCTCCCTCCTAATTTAAGTACAACTGTTTGACATGACATGCGTGTCGATGCAAAGTTTGACATACGTGTAACGACGATCAAACGTAACTTTTTATAAATTTATCGTGAAATATCAATGATTGTCTTAATTACATATTTCAACCTAACATATATTACGGAACGATCAAACGTGATTTGTATTCATGCGTATATAATAATATAAAATATGTATATGTTGTAATTAAATTGGACGGAGGGAATACTAGTTTTTCTCTTTGTATACACTCATATTTTCACTTACCCAACCCCACGCATCCAAGGGCATTTAGGGAAAAGCATACAAAATCAATGCACTTTTCAATATTTATCTTGATTTAACATATCGTAATTTATTTAGAACGAAGGGAGTAGTTCTTACACCAACATGATACAAGATAACTAGATTATAATTTTATACTCCTTTTGTCGCAGAATAAATATCATAAATTGACCGACATGAGATTTTATGTGTGTTGAATTTTTATGGAATTAGATGAAGAAAAAATATTTTTTTTATTATAGTAGGGTTTAGTATAGTAGTTGTGAGAGAAAAGAATGAGTATAATGTCGCTGAAGTTGATTGATTTTATATTTTTTTTTAAATAAAAACTTTTCAAATAGAATATGCTATACTCCCCCGTCCCACATTAATCGCAACGTTTTTCTATTTGCTCAATCTTATAAAAAATACAATCTTTCCTCTTTTGATCATCTTTTATCATAAAAAATACAACATCATTCTTATCTGTCATAGTACGCACACAAGTGATACAATAAATCTCATTATCATCAAAAAAATATTTTTTTATCAAAATTCACATAAATTCAACATTCGTATAAATTCTCATTTTTGATCAAAATATTTTAATAAATATAAGATAAAGAAAATAATTATTATAAAATATTAAAAAAATAAATATACATTCATTCAGGTCGGAGGAGGCACTAATAAAAGAGAATTAATGGCTCTGTGATGTGGTGACCCAATGGGCAACTGGGCGAACAGGTACTATTAGAATATGTGATTTGGCAGCTATCCTGACGCCGTTCTTCTATTGTTCTTTTTCCTAGCTCGCCCACTTGATCTCTTCCTCCTCAATCTTCCTTTTCTTTTATTAGCATCAACAACCCACGGCGTCGCCAATCAATTCGCTTCTGCACATCTACCCCCATCCAACGACCTCAGTTTTCGCTCCTCCACATTTATTGCCGCTCTAGCTATGCATATTTTACATTCCTTTAGTACTATAGGATTTTCTTTTTCTTCCACGTGACATTTTTCCCAAGATAACCTCACTTGTAATTTGTGAACCTCTTACAGTAACATAATGCTCATGATTATGTTTAGACTTTTCGTATCATTGATTTTTTATGACCTATTTGATATTTTTTCTGTTTTCGTTTTTTTTTATTTTCGTTTCACTGATTAATGAAATAAAACTGTTCGATATCATTTTGTTTTTTTGTTTTTGTTTTTTTATTAAATAGATAAAACAAACGTGACAAAAAGAAAATAAGAAAAAATGATTTTCAATTTTTGTTTCATGTTTTATCTAAGGGTAATATTCAAAATTCTCTTTACACAAAATGATTTTATTTTATAAAGTGATATTGATTTTTGCTATTGCATTTATGTTTCTGTTAATGGTTCTGGTTTTTCCAGTTTGAACAACAATACCAAACAGCCTCTTAGGCTTTCTGTTTTGATTTCGCTCATCGGAGAATTGTTTGTTTTTAATTCTTTATTTCTCAAACAAATGAACTAGAAGCATAATAAAAAAATCAAAAAAAAAATTTTAGTTTCTATTTCTTATTTATCTGAGTATAACATTCATGTTATCCTCCTTATAAAAACAAGTTTGTATTTTATATTATAAAGTGTTTTTTCTTTTTGTTATAAGTTTTTTTTTGTTTCCATCATTAGATTTGGATTTCATAATTTTAAACAACGATAATAAAGAGTCCTTTAACTATCGTAGATGTTATTTGTATCATAACACAAATTTTACGTACAAACATATAATAAGGGTGTTTCAAGTTGTGTACCTGGTGGAGGGGCGACTTGTATGCCATTGCTTAATGTTGGATCTTGCAGGGCCGGCCACTTAGGCGACGCTCTCATCGCGGCTGCTCGTCGCTGCATCACGTTGATATTCCCCGGCTGCAGCTGCTGGCTCATGCCCATCATATGAAACTCCGACTCCAAGTTGTTAGAAGCATCATCCGGCGACCCTAGCCGGATATCCTCCGACATCTCGAGCTGCATCAGCTCGCTCGGCTGTGCAGCCGCCATCATGAACGGCTGGTTTTGACCATCTAGGTTCATATGGCCAGTCGAGATAGGCCGACTGTTATGGCCTGTCTCGGCCTCGGAGTCTGATTCTCCGTCGTCGTCGTCATTGTCTCCCTCGTCGTCGTCAACCTGGTGATGGTGGTTGTTGGCGTTGGTGGTGTGGTCTAGGGCGCCGGAGTAGGTGGCAGGGATTGGAGGGGAGTGAAAGCGGGTGGGGTGGTCGGAGGAGGTGGTTGGGGCGGGGTTTGAGGTGGAGTGTTCGGAGAGGGCGGGTTTGGGAGGCGGGATGTGGTGGTGGATGAGTGGTGGTTGGTGGTGGCCGTGGTGGTTGGAGAAGAATGTTCCTATGTGTTGGACAAATGATGTGTCTTCTTGGACCTGCAAAATGAATCCATGCATCCCATGCAGTACACAACAAAATAATCATTATTCTTCCATACATAATATTATAGGTTACAGTCGAACTCCTTAGGACAATAACCCAAGTATTCTCATCGTGAAATAATTTGAAAAATGAGATATATACTACCCTATATTTTATCCTCCTGGATAACATCGAGATTTTTTCTTTCTCGAATTGATTGACTTGATAAACAGTCTCAAGACGAATTCTAATTAAGTTCGAATTGGGCTCAGATGAATTCTAACTAAGCTCGAATCAAGCTATAATCCAAATTAAGCATGACTCAACAAACATACAGTGATTTGGTGTCTCGAGCTAGCCAATGTGTGCATATTACTTCATCATTTACTGGTCAAAAGGATAACCTAAGAGAAATAAATTAGAGGGTTAAAATTAGAGAGTACCCTTTCGGTGGTGCCGAGTTCTACGACGCCATCCAGCAAGGGAATGCATACAACAGTCTGCAAAATAAAAACGACATATTAAAAAGGGTTGTGGGAAAGTAATTCTAAAAATCCATTTCTTAGAAATTAGAGTTATTTATTCAGTGGTACTATTTGTTTTATGTATAAATCTACGTACTTCAATCGCATTAAATAGCTGTAGTATGAAGAAAGTTGATCTTTAATTACCTGTATCCGTGCACTCTGTTGCCGATTTAATGATAGAATGGCATTCCAACAAGCAAAAAACGACAGCAAGTCAGTATATATATATATGTTAAACTAGAAATTACAAACATGCATAAAAGCAAAGACAAAACAACTAATTAAACTCACATAATCATGTCAAATACAAAGCATGAGGAGGAGATATACACAATTATCTTTGTTACATGTAAAATGGGGAAATGGCTTACCTTGGCGAGGATAGCTCTAGAGAAGACTTTGCTATCGACCTCATTTGCTCCAGTCAGCCATACATGCTGCCTCTTTGAGTAAGCCCTTCCAGCTACACTGCACGTTCCATCATACCATATCGGTTAATGCACATCACAAGTTAATTTTAAATTAAAATTAATTAGTACACGCATTTACATCTTAGCGAAATCATAGATATATCAATTTTAGCAGGGAAATGCAAAAGATTACAACTAGTACATAGGTGCTCCCCCTCGTGATCAACTATATAAATGACACCAAAGCTTCAATTTATCCTTTAACCAGATTACTTAGGATGAATTGAGATAACAAAATTATGGTTAGAAGATGAATTGAAGTTTCTGACAATGTGTGAGGTTTCCCCCACCCCATTGGTAGCGGCCAAACAACCAAAAATCCCAATGTGGTGAGGTTAGGTGCTTGAAGCATGGTAACTACGCTATCAGTGTGGGTTTCCGATCAGACCTTCGGGTCTCATTTAACCTGATCACTTGGAGAAACCGGCACTCTGACTAATCTGGTATCGTATGATACCATTTTAAGAAGATTCTGACAATCATTATAACTATATAGCACAAATGTAGAAATTTTTTTTGACTGGTACTCCACGTGTCAATTTTTTATTAGTTTAAATGTGTCAATTTTCTATTGGTTTATATGTGTCCTTATTATTGGTTCATTTAATTAATACTGATCATTAAAAATATTCATCATTATTAAATATATGAAGAGTTAAGCATTATCAAGCATTATCGAAGTTATGAAAATAATCGCATTAAATCAGTCATGATAATAAACATATAATGTAGGTATATTTTTGTTGATAAGTGGATCCTTTTCATGTGTCGATATTCTATTGGATTATTCGACAATGAATTAACATTGTTTAACGAAAATTTTCATTCATTATCATCTATATGACGGGTTGCGTAACTTCGTTAAAGGAATATCAATCATTTCATTTGCTTTTTCACCTTTTTTCTAAATCTTCATTCTTATTATGCTCAATTGAAATAAATAAAATATGAATTTTGATTTGTTGTGTTTTTAATTTTCTGAAATTCTTTTTTTTTCTTATTTTATTTTATACCCACAAAATATCCACAAATATCTCAAGAAAATAACCACGGATCATGGACAGATTAAGACCAACGGATTAGTAACAAAACTAACCGACTACAGTACATAAAAGGTGGCTCCCCTTTTCCAACCATCATGGCACGGGCCAGCCAAATAAATCTACTGATCACTTCATAATGGTACAGGCCACTAAAGCGAGTTATTAATGCATGAATTCAAGTCCTTGATTTTCCTTATTATCCCACCTGCTAGTAATTACTCGGCGATACATTTAGCAGCATCCTTAGGATATACTTCTGCCAGAGAAAAATTAACACTTCCTTCATCACTGACAGATTAGCTAGCAAAGTGATGGTAGTACATATTTATATCAGTGACCTGCCATCCATGCATCCTAGTCTGCCTAATTAATGTTTGTGCAAGTCACTGTTTTGGACCTCGAAATGTCAATTTTGTTTGTCATAGAGAAGATTCATGCCATCTGTATTACTTTTGCACCTCTATTATCTTATGTGTTTCAATGAAACACACATTGTGTTAATCATGCATGAGTACTCACTTATCACATTGCTTCCGGACCCCCGATGGACCAAATTTTAGGTTGGTTACATACATGATTCACAAATACCAGTGCATATGAAGACTTCATACCAAACATTTTCATTATTGTGCAGTAGCGTACTTCCTGTTTTAAGTGACAGTGAGATGATCCAACAAAAACTATAATTTCCCACATAAAGGGCACCTTACATAAAATCCAGCAAGAAATAGTAAGTACTCACTCCTTTCATGATATATGCAACGCCTACTGAACCTATTCCAAAATTAATTGCAACAGCATCAAATTTGGTACTAATGAACTTCAATATAACACTAATGAAAAGCCTCATTTACCACCAAACGGTCGCAAAATCTACGACTAAAAAAAAAAGCAGAAGTGTTTGCACAATAAAATTAACTATCAAAACAGGAATTGGTCGCGAAACCAGCGACTGATTACAATACACTACAATGACTTCTTTGTCAGCGGCTAAATCTCATCAAATTTGGGAGGGAGTATTAACTACGACTGGATATGGTCTATCTGTAATATACTCCGTAGTTTGAGTACCTTAAGCTCTTATTTGTTTTTCATGTGTGCCTTGCATTCCATTCATATCATAAATGCAGCAAGTACCCTTCTCTGCACTTGTACCATTCCCCCTCTTCACTCCATTGTCATATTCTACCATACATATAAACAGAGAGAGAGAGAAAGAAAAGATGGTGGCCTGATTGTGAGTTGTCAGTTTTTGCGCGCACACACACACGCATTTGTGACATAACTGTACTATAGGATAAAAATGGCTAGCTGATCAGTGAATTGGGTGTCTATAATTGGTCTCCTACCCTGAATCAGCAGCACTTGATGGGTTGGTTCCTTATTGCATACTTGCTAGATCTTCGAGGGAGCAGTCTTGGAAGAATATATCCAAACTAACTAATTAGTGAGTTACATGCATGTTTTGATAGTGTGTGACAACAAATGCGATCTCATCCTAACTCTTCCTTATATGGAAATGTATTAACTATCCTCACTCAATTTAGCAAATCTTGTCTCTTTTTGCATAGCTCAAATGTCGTCTTTATGACTTGGAGGAATCTATTTTTCTGAAAGCTCAATCATATGGTAGAAGATCGAAGCAGATGGCTTGTATATACATCCCCATGAAGCACGAACTAAAATGACTCAAACCGTACAAACGATAAATATATGGGACTAATTCTACAAACTCGGAACCTCTGGTTAGACTTGGATTATCATATCCGAAAGTTGGTCTAATGGAATCACATGATTAAGATACAAAAACCTAAGAGCACTACTTGGATCTTTAACGCAACCTAAGGATGAAAATTAAGCTAAACCCAAATATAAATGCATTATGCATTATGCATTATGCTATGCAGGTACTCTCCATTTATTGATGATCATGTTATGAATTTTGAATTATGCATATTATTATTCTCATAGAGCATAGTTTTCGGTGATGGATCACGGGAGCAAAGCTAGGCCTCAAGCCATGTACAATAATTTGGTGTAGAAATAAATGTGGGTAGTTAGCAAATAATGTTATACTACTATAAACTACACATCCAATGCCAAAACATCACCGTTCATAGCAAAAAGGAAATCTTATATGCAATCTCCCATCCCATGAACATAATTCAAGCCCGATGTAAAAAAAACACTAATACTTGATATGAGTGTATGACCAACAAATCAAACAGCAAGCGAGTATATGAGAACTTACCAGACACCAGGAGGGAAAGAGAAGGAGACACACATGAGGTAGAACCACTCGGACTCCGTCAGATCCTCCGGCGACAAGGCGGCACAGGGTCGCCTAGCCGGCTCGTTAGTCTCCCCCGCCGACAGCGAATCGTACAGCTCCCTCAGCTGCTGGCTCCGCTGCAGCGACGCCTCCTCCGCGCTCACCTCCATCGGCTGCACCGTCTTCCTTGTCTTTATGGCTCCGTTATAGTACCCGTCGGCCCACACCAACGTCCTAACATATATATTCAGCACCACATGACAGCGTTAACAATGATTCGAACTGATGAATAAATCATGATAAAATGAATCTTAGATGTTTACAACACAAATGTCAATTAGTGACGGACAAATAGTAATCCGTTGAGGCAGTGTATTACCCTTGTTGGGGGCAGTATTGCCAGAAGAGGCTGTAAGTCCATTGCACTGCCTGCACGGATGCCTGCAGCATCTGCTGGAGCCGACTGCCTGGCGCCGGAGCAGCCATTTTCAATCACAAACCTATATATATCTCTCTATATTTTCTGCAGCTGAGAAGAAAAAAGGGGAAAAGAAAAAAAGAAAAAAAGAGGGATTGGATGAATGTGAATCAATATATAAAGAGGGAAAGGGGGATACTATCAGCTGAGAAGAATCAACATGAGAAAATGGGATGAGAGGAGAGAGAGAGATGAGATGAGATGATCAGGTGGTGAAGAAGGGAAGATTGCAAACTTTGAGGAGGAAGATGAGGGAGCAGCTGATGATGCAGCAGCCAGCAAGGTGTTGGTGAAGAAAATGAAGGGAAGATGAGTTGGGAGGAAAGGAGAGGGAGAGGGAGAGGGAGAGGGGAAGAAGAGAAGGTCAGACTTGCAGGTAAACAGAAAAGGTAGCTAGAAATATTAGTATTGGGGTGGGCTGGCTGTGTGGGTATGTTTGTGTATTTATACTCTCTGACTTTGATAGCTAGACTAGAGGAGAGGAAATGAAAGGGCAGCTTCGATTCGAGCTATAGCTAGTCAGTGAGTGACTTATAGTGAGTGGAGGACATAGAGGACAACAAGTGGGGAAAGGTGACTGGTGAGATTTTAATTTTGATCTAGCTTAGTTGAGATTAATTTGAAACCACAAATAAACATTAAATTGAAATATATAATTTATATAATCATTAATATATTTTATGATAAATTTATAAAAAAAATACGTTTCATCGTCAAACATTGTATCGACACGCGTGTTAGATCAAAATATTGCGATAATTTTGAAACGAAAGGAGTATATTTTTCATCTAAACATATGATTAAAACACGTAACATCAACAATCATTATTATTTCATAATAAATTCTTAAACATCAAAGTTGGATCGTCTTACGACACTTACCGTTTAAAGTTTAATTGTCTCTTCAAGAAAAAATTTAAAGTCAAACTATTAAAATTTGAATGAAACGAAAGAAATAGCTAAGAATTATTTAAACTCCACCTCTCCATCTGTGCCTGTTGTAGAGCCCTTCTTTTTGTAGATCACTACATGAAGCTCAATCTATGTAGACTTTCTCTCAATCTTTTTGCATGTCATAATTGCAAAAACATAAATAAAAAATTTCATGAGTTCATAACTTTAAAGTCATCATAAAAACTCATAATAAATATATAATTCTTAAATAATAAATTATATATATATATATATATATTAAAATCTTTTCAAAATAGTTTATATGATACAAAAACCGTTGAAATCCAATTTGTTATTTGAAAGTTTTGATACAATTAAATTTTATAAATCAAATGATAATACATGTTTTGATAGAAAAATCAAGTTATAAATCCAACATGTCTCAATGGTTTTCAATGAAGTTTGTATTGAAGAGGTCATGGGTTCGATCACTAATTAGCAATAACTGTGGTCGCTATAATTATGGTCGTTATAATGAAATATCATTAACGGTCACTAGTTAGTAACTAACACAATAGATTCGATCACTAACCTTTTGGAAACACGGTTAGCGACCAACACCCCCAATCGCTAATTAGCAACTATTTCGTCGCTAATCAACCATCACACAATCGTTAAAATAGTTAGCGATTAGGGTTTCGACGATCACATTTTCCGTTGCTATGCGATCGTAAAAGCCCATGAGCAACTGTTGAGCGATCGGAAACGATGGTCATTAATGAGGTCCATTTTTGTAGTGTAGGATTTTGATAATACTTGATAATACTTTGGCTTGATCAATTTGATGGCTTTAATAAAAATGACCAAATTTTTTAATTATCAATATTAATTCATCATTAAATTAATCAATTATGGAATCGTGATATGTACAAATCAATAAAAGGTGGACAAGTGAAATATCAACAAAAAAAAACTCCTATATTTCTTTAATATAATTATAATGATATGTGACTAATGAAAGTGCAAAATCTGTATCGATATATATCACAGGGAAAAAACTTTTGTCATATTTATGAAAAAAAAAAGGAAAAGAAAAGAAAAAAACTTTGTCAAAAGTTATTGTTATAATGAAATGCTAACAATATACACGTGGATGCATGATGTGAAAAAACGAGGAGAAAAGTTTAAATGGTATTAGGTGAGAAACCTGACAAAAAGTTACTATGAGAGATGTATGTTCTCATAGATGATGTGTATTGTACCTTTTTGTTGAAATTTTGTTTTTTTATACTTGATTCCTATGATATGGTTTGACGCACAGCTTTCAACTTTCAGTGCATTACTTTTAGTATCTATTTTATCCTTTGATGTCATGTTTGATACACACAATAAGAAAGGATTGCATAAGTAATCTTGATTATCCCTGTGTTTCATAGCAAAAAAATACATGGATTACTAATCCCTCATAGAGGATAACACTTTTAATCACTACAAAAAATTTCAGTTCAGAAGACTAAATATTTTAGTCGTTAAACAAGTCAAATTGGTCGCTAAAAGACACGAACGACTAAACAACAATTAAAACCGTCCTCGCAAATTACTTTCTCACTAACTGAGTTGGCGACCATTTTATAAATTTAGTCGCAAAAGTTAGAGACCAAACACAGTTTGGTCTTCAATATTTGACGACCAAAGTCGCAATGCAATCGTTAAATTTGAGACTAAAAAGAACTATAGTCGTCCAACCTAGCGATCAAGTCTTCATGTTAGTCGCAAATTTGTGATGACAAAATGCTTTGACTTTTGCATTACTGATATTGTTAGTCGTCATTTTCGCGACTAAACTGACAATTTGATCGACATTTTCGCAACTAAGTTTTTAATTTGGTCTTTATGTTTGACGACTAATTTTAATTTTTGGTCTCTAAATTTGGCGATTAAATCTGTTTGTAGTTGCCATTTATGTATCTCAAATCGACAAATAACCCGCTTTCTAAAATATTTACCCTGCTATTACAAACAATTATCACAAATTCGACTCACGTGCTGTGAAACATCCAGAAAGCATAATACAAATTCTGAAATCTAACACAATTTCATTGAAGAGTCTAATATCCAAGCATACAAACACTTGTAATGTCTCAAATCCAAACCATAACTAAGTTTACG